>VYZR01064755.1:0-12510 GCA_013400675.1 Oxylabes madagascariensis
AAAAAAAAGAAAAAAAGAAAGCAGCCCTTGCTATTGAAATGCTCAGAAAAATAACATTAATATCCATAATCTGTCGCCCCTGCCACTATTAATAACGAAAAATCTTTAACATTTATGAGGAATGGATTGCACGGTTATCTGAAGATGTCTCTCTTTTTGAGTAATCGACTTCTTCAGGGTCTGATATGAAAAGAACCTTTGACCCGATCTGTTGCCATCTTGTGCCATTATTCAGATAAAATGAAATCTAATGCTGATAGATGGGAGGTAAACCAGGACTGGTTCTAGGAGAACAATGACAGCAGATGTGTATCCAGTAATGCTGGAGGACTGCACTCAGCTTCTCGGAAATAAATCAGAAACCTCAAGCTTTCTCTTTCAGTTTCAAAAGTGTTGGGTGGAGAGACACTGCGTCTTTCTGAAGTTTGTTTTAGGTCATATGGCACTTATTTCTTGGTGTGCTGTTGGTGTGGTAGTGCATGTGTTATGGTCGTATGCCAGACAGCCCTGGTCTGCTATCCAAAAATATTTGGAGTGTGACCAGGAAAAAGAATCTGAGAATGTGTAAACATTGTCTCTGTAGTATCTCTGTCTGTTGTGCACCCGTAGGGCCTCGCTGATGGCACTTTTCTGTCAAGTTTTATTTTACTTTCTTGCTCTGCTTAGGATCAGACATTCTGGCCTTTCTGTATCCTGGAGCTGAGATAGATTCAAATTGGCAGCTGAGAGTCATATGGGAATAAATACATATTTCCTCACGAAGTTAGGGTCTATCTCTACCTTGTAGATGCTAAAGTTGTAATATATTAAGTATATCTTCGCAGGCTGGCTCTAGACAGAACTAAGTACACAGTAATAAATATGAATGTTTCTGTAACAATTAGTATCTTCAGGACTGGTTTTGGTTTGCACTTTTAAAGAAATGTTTACTTTTTAAAAAATAATTAAATTACATCTTTGCATTTAATGACTTCCAAAGCAAGGCAGAGTGAGAGCAAGAGCATTTCCTGTAGACAAAAAAAAGGAATGTTCTCTGGGATAAAGTGTGAACAAAACAGTAGTTTCTCAGTTTTGTTGGCCAATGAGACTGTGGCCGTAGATTTTTGTCTGATTTTAATAGGTGACTTGCTGTTGGCTTATTTAAAGCGCAGAAGCAATAGGTAGGCTTTTTCTTCCGTTAATTGTGAATACAGGAATTCTTAATTTTTTTGAAAAGCCCTCCAGGTTCCAAAACCACACTTGAAACTGAATTTGTGATAATTAACAGGACAATCTTCCTACTGACAGCTCTAATTAATAGTATCTGTAATTAAAATCGTGCCCTTCCAGCAGGAAAATTGTTTGAATTTCTTGGAGTGACCTTTTTTGCCATTTCTCCTGGGAGTGTAGTGGTTGATATTGATTTTATAATGAGCTCGGTTTGTTTAATAAGAATCTGTAATCCAGACACTAAATGAAATGTGTGCTTCCTTTTTTCTTCACAGATTTATATATATTTTTAAATCTTCATATTTAGATCTGAGAATGACATTTTCTGTTTTAAAAACAACAACAATGCTTCGAGGTTGCTGCTCAGTTTTACAATAGCAAGACTGTATTAATATTCTTTGTTCCTGACCTCTGGGCCCAGTCCTAACCACCTGACTTCTTAAACAGTTCCATTGGGTTTTCAGGGGAACTGTAGTCATGAGTGGGAGGAAAAATGTTTTCCCTTAAAAACAAAGGTTTCTAAGAGCTTGGCTCCCCTCCCATGGAAGTAAATGGGAATTCTGCCGTTTGTTTCAATGGCAGCAGTAGGAAGCCCTAGTACAGGCAGACAAAATGCTCAGGCAGTTTTGATGCTGCTAAGTAGCATTTTATCAAAATGAATCACTGAGCCTGGGTCTGTATATAATAAACTATTCACATGGATTTGAAGAGAAATAGGATTGAGCCTACTCACATTGTCAGAATCGCCTTATGTTGAGCTGTGTTAAATGTAATGGATATCTGGTGTGATGAATGTTTTGGGTAACATCAGTTAGGTCTCAGAAAGGTATTCACTATCTTTTCCCTCATCTTCTCTTGATACTTGTAGGAGAATAATTTAACCTGTATTAATGTGGGAGAAGGAAAGAGGCAGGCAGCTTTCAAGACTGTACCTACTTGGTTCTCCTCTGTCCTATGTTTCCCAAGTAGCCACTCAGTAAACTTGATGTTTTTTAAAAATATGAAATATTTCAGGGGCTGCTGCCACTAGGCTTTGAAGCACGGTACTCCAATGTGTTGCTGCTTACAGCTGACATGACAATTCGGATTTATTTTTTTTAATTTGAAGGGGGGGAAATTGTTTGGTATAAAAGGGCCTTGTGGCCCAATGTGATTCAGAGAGAACACAGAAATATCACTTTGATTCACATGCTTCTCAAAATGTCAGTGGTTTATGTCTTCACATAAACAAGACTGACCTAAATTTTCAGCATTTAGTAGAAGCATTTTTCATCCTAACCCAGTTCAGCCAGGAGAGTTCATTCAGGGTTTTACTCCTTCCTTACTCATCCTGTGAACTTTGGAGTTTTTTCCCATGGCTGTTTTTTGGGGGGGCTTGGGGATTTTTTCCTTCCCTTTCTGGTTTGTGCAGTGAAATGCCATTTGAGAAGGGGAAAACAGACAAACCATATTATCAGGGAAATAGCAGGTTGGCTGCTGAGTCTCCCCCCGCCGTACTGGAGGCGTAGCACTTGTCATGCGGCATCATCCTCCCTCAGGCACGAGCGCTCCTTACACTCAGCTACTAGCACAAGTATTTCTTGTGTAACTGCATGAAGAAGGGACCTGTCTTAGGCAGGACAACCAGTAGTGTATAGAAGTTGAAGCAGGCAAATTAAATCGCTGCAGTGCTCCTGACAAGCTACCAAACCTGGTTATTCAGGTGTTGGGTAAGACAAGCAGCTGGCCCTCAAAGTGTTGAAGTAGGGAAACCCTATTGGAAGTAACAGGAGGAAGGACAGATACACAATTGCAACTTCATTTTTCTTTGAATCACCAAACAACAAAATTACAGGCTGGTTTAATTAGACAGTAGCTGAGGAGCTTTTCAAAATTAATGGAAATAGTGTGTCTCATGAAATGTTACATTTTGTACATAAAGGCGGACAGTTTTTGTGTCTCTCACGAGCACATCTCCTGTCCTTTCAAACCACACGTGTAATGATTAGATAAGTCAGCGTTAGCATTCAGGGATGACTAAAAAGAGGCTCTCGGTGCCTCCGCGGAGCCCCCGCGCATGCGCGCACCTGCACCCCTGTTTTTAATTGTCGCTGGTGTTGCTTTGATCTCCTTTGAAAAGCAAGTTTAGCATTCTGCAAGCCCACTCTCTGGTCCAGGAGATTAGGGCAGAAGCGTTTTAGGAATTTTCAGCAGACACTCTTTGATTTATTTCACAGCACTGAGCAGATTTTCTTCATGCACTTTGAAGACTTTAGAACATAACCCAGAGAAAAGCGGGCATTCAGGCATCAGGAGCGGGCAGCAAACAGGGCCACTAAGTGCACATCTTACTTGTCACTGCTCCCATTAGCGAGCAATTTATTAATGTAATGAGTGTGTGGTAGTGACTGCTACGATTTAGGGATGCTCTGTTTGATTCAGGGTGATGTATTTGTGAGTCCAGCTGAACCCTGGCTTTTGACCCCTGTGTGGGGAACGCTGGGGTGTGCATGTTAAATCATCAGCATATTTTATACTTTGCACTGCAGAACTTTCCTATGAGCACGGTCTTCTGCATCACTGATAATGCTCAGCAAAACCTTGCCCATAATGGAATTAAAAGGCAAAAGTTGAAATGCTCTGAAGCTGGCTTCAGCAAGCTTGCCTTTTAATATTTTATGTCAATAACTTTCTTTTTAATTTTCCTTCATCTCAGCCATAAGAACTTCCTGTAAAAAGTGAGGAGGAAAAGACCAAACAGTTTACAATGAAGTTCTTTCTTAAACTGACTGAAGTATTCAAGATAACATGCAGATGGCTTACATCATCAGCTGTTTTAAAAACTTGTCCAATTAACTTGATTTGGCAGGCATATAATTGTAAATTATATGTTAAATTCTACATTATTACATGTATTGTGTTATGTATAAATTATATATTCCTTTGTCAAATACAGTCTTATTAATTACATGATCCTGCTGGATTCAAAGCTCCTAAGAACTTCTCCATGGTCTTACAGATTTGATCCCGCTGATATTTTTTATTAGGGATGTTAAGAACACACTATTTGCTACAATTGCAATAAATATTTTGCTGCAAATATTTTAAAAGGCTCCAACTGAAAGAATCTGCTGGAAACAAACCCTCCACTTAACCATCGTGCATGGTTTGTGTGTTTAAATACAGATAACTCATTACCTCTAATATGGCTTAATATTTCACACTCTAGACTGAATTTCAAAAGCAAACTTGTTATTATAATATTAGACCTTAATGTTAGAGTAATACTGTATATCAACTCCTTAGAAACTGGAGTTTTGTGGACTACTTAGTCCACAGAAGAAGGCGGAAGGGAAAGGAAAATTTTGCTTTTTTATTTATCATGTTCTCAGTAATGTTCCAATTAACATCACCCTTAGTACCAAGGAAAGCTGGTAAACTGGGGATAATCCATGCCATAAAGTATTACCTTCTATATTTATAAAACTTAATTTTCAAGGACCCTTGTACACTTAAGCACAAAAGATATCACTGAGGATAAGGTTATTCAGTACATGAGTATTTAGTAAACATTTCAGAAGGAATACATATTGTAAGGATTTTGGATAGATGAAAATTTTGCCTTAAGGCAGAATGCTGTGAAGGGCTTGCTTGTGTTCTCTTCTGGGAAAACAAAGGGCATAATGCATTTTTAATCTTTTCTTTTCCTGTGTCCTTATTTGAAGAGGCAAAAAGAGATCATCTCATGACTATGTAAAGCTACAGGACAAGCTGTAATTGTTTGTGATAAAGCAAACCTAGTATATGAATTAGAGGAGTTGTTCTTGTCCATTTAAGTCTGCTTATTGTGTATTATGTGAACAATTTTATCTCTCTTTGATTAGCATTTTGTCTCAGAATAAATTCTCAGGAACCTGCAGATACTTTGTGTGTACAGTAGTTACATAAACCACTGTGCTTTAAGGTGAGACAGCTTTCACAGTGTACAAAATATGTGTGACTACACAGAATTCACAGTAGTCACACATAGCAATTCTGGGAGAGGAGAAGAAGGGGTGAGTGTTCCAAGGTGATTAGAAGACGAGTTTGCCTTGTGTTTAAACACTTCATTGAAATCAGACAGTGCATGGCCAAAGCAGAATGAAGCAAAACACGACGTGTACAAATCTGGATTTAACTTCCAGTCAATTTTTTATCTGATTAGTGTTCAGAGCTATCCACAATTCCTGTGGTGGAGTGGATTCTAGTTTTCCCTAACCTTGCTTCCTGCAGTAGCCAGAAAATTGAGTTAAAGGTAGCAGTGTTCAAAATAGCATTCCAAAATACTATATGAATTTATAAATTAGCAGAAATTTGATCAATAAATCAGGTTACAAATAAATAGGGGTGTATTTGCTAGCACAGCATTTAAAATCAACTTCAAAATACTGCTCAATGGGAAATGCCCATCTTAAGGGCTGGAGCTTGATGGGGGAGATTTCAGAGGGCACTTCTGGAAGACTTTATTTGAGCTTGTGGTGTGTGTCCCGAGGAGCAGGGCTCTCCTGTCGCCTCCTGTCCCTGCTCTGCCCCTCTGCTCCAGCACACACAGCCCAGCTGGGGGCAGCCCTGGGGGAACCACGCAGGCCATTGGAAAGGGTCCTCCTGGGCTTATTCCTGATGGCTCTCCTCCAGTCTTTTCCTGTCTACATGAATAACTTCTGTGAATTACTCAGTGCTGGAGAAATGGACTAGCCCTTACCAGAGAAGGTTTCACCTTCACAGCCCAGACCCTGGGCTGCTGCACCAGTGGCAATGCAGCAACACCTAGGAGTAAAATAGTCCTAGAGCAGCCGGGTGAGAGAAAGGTTTTTTGCAGGTGTGGAAGGAAAATGAGCATATATGCAAGTCCTGGAGTGCTTGGATGAGAAGGTGCCATGCAGGTCTACATTTTCATTAAAAAACTATCTTTTTCGGGTAGTTGTCCATTTTTCTGCATAGGACTAGTTCAAAGTGGCAGAGAGATGGTGATGCTGACCTTCTTCTCTTAGCCACCTTTGTTTATTTTTGAAAAGTACTATGTTTGAGCTTGGTGTTTAGTGAAACAAGGACAAATGTGCCCTAAGCATCCCACAGTATAATTTTTGTGTATCTAGGATATAAGAAAATGCTAAGTAAAAATAGTAGGAGGCGAAATTAACTAAGTGACTTATTTTTAATTAATGGGAAATCCAGAGTCCTTACCCAAACAGGCATTTCATAGAAAATGTGCTGGAGGTGCTCTGGACTTGCAGGCTGCATCTCGCCTGGTAAATTAAAACGGTAAATATTTCGAATGGTCCTGGCACCATTTCAGGTCAGGCCACCCAACTTTTCCAACTCTTCTGTGTTTTTAACAGAGTAAGCACAAACAAAGAAAAGGAAATAAATTTCACTCAACAGGCAGTTCTATTAATAATTTGGCTGTAGCCACCTGGTTTTGGAGGGTGAGAATTCCTGTTGCTTTATCTGCCCTAACTCCCTGTCCTGGACCACCAAGGTCCGGGCTCCTGCTCCCGAGGATTCGGCTCCTGAGTGTTCTGCTCCTGCTTCAGAGCTCCTTTCACCCATCCCTGTGGTGCCACAGGCTGTTTGCCAGCTGAGTGTGGGCTGCTTCTGGATAAGTACAATGGATTGTCTCCCCCTGGTAAATTGATTACGTCCCAGTGCCTGTATGTTATAAAGAAGCCAAAGATAACCACAGCCTTGCCTAATGGGCTGGAGAGTATTTGATTTGCAGTCCCAGGCCGTACATCATCTCAAGTGTCCCGATCTCTTTCTGGAATAACTATGCTGTCTTCAGTGGCTTTTTTTTTCCCCCCATGTAATGTAGAGGATAATCAGGCCTGTCTTTCCTACACACTTCTACCCTTTTTTCTGTTTCAGGATTTTGCTTTTTCTTTTGCAGCAGCTCTGTTATCATGTTTCAGATTTGACACATTCTTCTATTGTATATTCTCTGAATGCTCAGCAGCTAACACTGCAATCTGGCTTGCTGATCCTTTCATATTCCTCCAGAGTGCTGCACTAGAAAAAAAAAATGCATTTTTTAAAAAGTTTTTAACTGGAAAGGTCTGGAGTGTTTTGGGTTTTTTTTGTTTTGTTTTGTTTTGGTTTTTTTTTTGAGGGTAAATCTTATACCAGGTCCTCTGAAAGGGAGTAGAAATAATTTTGTGTACATAAAGAACTGTAGTAGATGATGTTTGTCAGTTCTTGTAGGACCATGTTGTCTGCGAGCAGGAACAGGTTGCAGTTTATTCTCTGAAGTCTGTAAGGTATATAAAAGCATTCTTCCTGCTGCTTTCTTCTTGGTACATCTGTTCCTCCTGCACCCCAGTCNAATTTCTCTCAACAGAGAAAAAGCTCTGGCTCCAGGGATGGGGGCCTTCTAGCCAAGACATTTTCTTTCTCTTGTAATTTCGTGCACAGCAGAGATCTAAATTCTTTCTACCAGTTTAAAGAACTGTAAAAGACAACCTGGGTGATTTACTGAACATCAGCAAGGCATGATGAAGGGCTGAGACAGCTCACCTGACTTCTTTGTTCTGTGGGGTTTTTTTCTGTGACGTGTTCTAAGCTCTAATGGCATCAGTGTCTGTCCCTGTACTTTAATTCAGTTCGGGCATTCCTGCAGCTCTTCCCATTCCAGTTCAGGTTCTCAGCTTTCAGTTTTTCATCACTTGTATTCTTAGCAAACAACCAAATCCAGACTGAAGAAGAGAGACTGTAAAAGGATGTTCCTAAAAGTCAAATCCTTCAAAGAAACAAAATTAATTTGGAGGATGAGAGAGAGTAGCTTTTGAATAGGAGAAAATCAAATTTAGCGTAAGTGGCTTATCCAGAGGAGAAAATTCATGAGGTTTTCTCTAGCTTTGTTGACCAGTTTCTGTTCTTTTTTGCTAAAGACAAACAAGTGATGTTTTATTGATGGTTCTTTGGGATGACTGCAGTCTGAACAAGCACGGATTTTGACCAGGGCTATAGTTTTTTTAAATTTTTAATCTTTCATACTGATAAAACCCTGCTGATTTTCGGTGCAGTTTTTATTTTTCTGTTTTCCTGTCTAGCTGACATAGTTGCAGGCTTCTTGATGATTCCAGCTTTTTCCTTTTACATGGGGCGGCTGTTGTTTTGCAGAACCACATTCTGGCAGCCACTCAAGAGATCTCAGAAATGGCTGATCTTGCTCTCCAAAGTGAGAACAGCTCAACATAATTCACTTTTGGTATTGGGATGAGTTGCTTAGCTTGGCTGATTAAATTCACCCTTTTTCCCCTCATCACGTGTTGCCTGACTTGGGGAGCCTTGCCCTCCATGCAGGTTGGAAGGTTTGTCCTTGGTCACACTGACAGCAGCAGAGGTGCCTGGTTTGAAGTGAGCTGCACTGGAGCCCTGAGGGCCAACACCACCCATTTTCTGGTGCTGCTGGTCTCAACATCCCCCTGGTCTTCAGAATTGTATTGGGAAGAATATTCGCATGTTGGAGACACTGATCTTTCCCACTAACTACTAAAAAAAAGAACGAGGGAAAGATGAGAAGGTAAAATTCACTATGTTGGTGCCTTTCTGACAGCATGGGGAAAAGAAATGTGGATTTTACCTTTTTTCAGCTTTTCAACTGGAGTTCATTCTGGCTTTCTGGGAAAGAAAAGTGCTTTGAGTGGAGTGAAATGGTGTGATTTGCTGGAAGAGGTTGTGCTGCAGTGGCTCACAGCACAAGGTGCCAGTGGCTGGCTATTTACATCAGATAGAAGGAGAAATGTGATGGAGCTAAAGGTATTTTTGTGAGAAAAACAATGTACACATACAAATTTAGCTTCTATAGGGAAATTATGTCATGCATCTCCCTCTGTACGGTGTGGTAACAATATGTGCAGTAACATGGGAATTTGAGCATGTAAATTCTGTGTATTGTGACCCCAAGAACAAAATAAAGAGCTGCAGTTCGTAGTTAACCACACTGGAAAGCACTTGGGTGTGAAGTTAAAGCATACATAAGGGTTGCATAGCAAGCTTTTCCAAATTTCAGCGTCTTTTTGGAGGTCTGGGTCAACTCAATTGCTCTGCAGGCATTGTTAACTAAGAATTTTGTTTGCTTCTTTGAGGGCTTTAGAAGTTAATTAAGTATAAATCAATGCTCAAGGCTTCTGTGAGTGCTGGTCACTCCATTGCCAAAGGGGCAACGCAGAAATGGAGGGAGCAAGGAAAAGGTGACAAGAATGATTAAGGGCATGGAAAATTCGTATGAAGAGAGATTGAAAAGACAGATTATTTCTTCTAAAACAGTAACAAGTAGTAGTATAGAAAAGAAAAAAAAAAGAGGTATATAAAATGAGAAACTGAAGAAAGAGTAAAACTTTTATTCTACCTTTGGCCAAGCACCAGGGCAGAGATTTTCAGTTATATTAAGTATGTAAAGTAAAAGACTAATAGAAGAAAAGCTATCAGCAGAATACAACTGCAGCAGGCAATACTTTCTGCAGAATGTTGTTGATGCACAAGTTGTTAACAGGAATCTCAAAAACCAAAGGAGCCACAATAAGAAAAAATACTCTGTGATAAAACAGCTAATAATGTTTTAGAAGATGCCTGTAGCTTCATGCCCCTGGTCTTAAAATAATCCAAATATGAAGTGTGACCATTAAAGAAATGAGCCTACTTTGAACTTGTCCTCCTGTGCTGTTCCTGTGGTGCATCTTGCAGACAAACGTGGTGGAGAGGTCCAAGGGAGAGTAGTGACCCCCTGTGCTTGTATGGGTTGGGGAAAGAAAGTGCAGGAACCTCAGTAAAGGCCAGGGAAGTCCTTTTCTTTGAATGCAAACACTGCTGCAGCAGGGTGTTTAGTGGAACTGGTGCCATGGGACAGGTCAGAGAGGGCTGCAGCTCCCTTCTGGCCAGGGCACAACGCTGACCCAGCTGAGAGCACAGCTGTACGAGAGACGTGGGAGAGCCCAAGAGAAATTGTGCATTTTTGCTGTTGTTGCTGTCTTCTCCAAAATATGAGGTCTCTCTGTATCTCTGACCATCAGTACCAAGAATTAAATCCCTGTTAGTTTTTCCAGTATCTCCTATGACACCAATGCAGTGAAAGTGTAGAAATATTGACCGTTTTTTAATCCTTGAAGACTTTTGTGATGTGGGATAGAGAGAATGTCTGTACTCAGAGACAGGAGGAAACTCATACATACTATTTTTTCCCATGGTTCAGTCGGGTTTCTCTGCATTACTAAAGATTTGGCTCTTAATAACCTACTGTGACTTAGTAGCAACTTTGTTCTTTATAGATCTTTCTTAACCCTTGTGCACTAAATTTGCATTTGGTCTTCCTAGCAGAGCTGAAGAGCGACTTAATTTTTTTCAGTGGAGAATGGGTGAAAAGCAGTGAGCTTAGTTTTCAAATCAAGAAGGGATAATTACTGGCAATTTTGACTGCCATGATGATATAAAAAAAAAATAGTCACTGATGGCCATTTTTGATAAATACTTCCTTTATCCTTGCATCACCTCTGGTGTATGGCCGCCTTCTGTGGAGAGGAAAAATAAAGTATTTGAGGTTTTCAGAAGTTTTTAGTGCTTTTCCTCTTTCTCTGACTGCTTTTAGAAACTGTTACCATGAATACAGTTACACAGACTTAGGGAGAAGCAATACTAGTCTTTGCAGTGGGGTAAAATAACATTTTTAGACATAAACTAGTGGCTATTTTGTTTCTCTCCAGGCTGGAAGTGCACGCTGAGTCCTGCTGGCTGCTGGGAATTCTTATTTCTGGCAGAAATGATCTGCCGTTTTCAGTCCTGCAGGGCAATAAAATAGTGGACGACACAGCCTTAATGTGTAGCTTTCCTGAGAAACTACAGCTGTCTTGGGACTGCATTTTTTGCCTACTTTGGGCCCCAGGCAACTATAAACGCTGGGAGTGAAAAAGGAAACATTTGTGGCAGTTATCTTTAAGAGCACTGGCATCTGCTGGAAGCTGGTCAGGCTTTGGGTGGGTTAGACAAAGTCAAAATACATGATGGATTTACACGTGGTTCTGCGTGGCCATTCAGGTTAATTCAATTGTTGCTATGGTTTATTTGTAACCCATACTGTGCTGTGTGGCTCTTGCTGTGCTAGAGGTGAATTTTCTGTGCCAATTCATGTTAAGGAGCAGCTGAGCCCTCATGAGCATGTATTAGAGTTAGTTAAGATGAACAAAATATGGCAAAGGTAAAGCTCGTTTTACATGTTCGTTTTTTTCTCTCTGGTTACTCCTTTAAGAAATCTTTCCTCTTCCAGCTTCATACTTGCCGTATACTCATATACCTGTAAAATATTACATGCAGGCACAGCTGAAATGTGGGAAATCCTGTTTAGAAACCAGCACTGGTTGAAACTACTCCTTTTTGTTTTGTTTTGTTTTTTTTGTTTTCTTTTGGTTTTCTGTTTGGTTTGGTTTGGGTTGGGTTTTTTTGTTGTTGTTGTTTTTTGTTTTGGTTTTGGGTTTTTTTTTTTGGTTTTTTGTGGCAGGTAGGTCAATCTGATGTACCATCCCTTCCAGAATTGCAGTTGTCTGAACTGAAAGGCCAGTAAAACTCTGACATTGTCAGGAACAATCTGAGAAAAAAAAAATTGTGTGCTTTTACACCAGTAGATCTCAGGTGACTTCAGGTACACAGTTTGCAGATAAATCCTATTTGAAACAGA
The DNA here is from genome assembly GCA_013400675.1 of Oxylabes madagascariensis. Taxonomy (NCBI): domain Eukaryota; kingdom Metazoa; phylum Chordata; class Aves; order Passeriformes; family Timaliidae; genus Oxylabes; species Oxylabes madagascariensis. The sequence goes on from VYZR01064755.1 coordinate 11,891, forward strand.
TACTAATTTCCTTGGAGTCATCCAGGTTGTCCCTTTAAATTCTTAGGGAAGCCACCATGATGTCATCATGCAGGGAAAGATATTCTTTCAAATCAGTCTAAAGAATCACGACCTTTCTTTGTGTATCTCCTGCAGGGTGCTGCAGTCCTGTTTAGTCCAGCATCTGTTTAACAAAACTTCCAGAAATAAAGGCTCCAAACTGTCATACTCATGCAATCACAATCAGTGGTCTTTTGTATCCTTGTATAGTAAAACATTCCCCAGCCGAGTAACCTAAACATGGTGTTCATATTTCACTGACCCTCTGGAAAGCAGTATTGTCCCCAAAGATTCCTGTGCTGGGAATGGCATGGATTGCAGGGCAATATTACCATTATTTCAGAGAAATGTCATTAGACCTATGCTGTCATGTCTTCCTTGGCAATGTGAGCCATGTAGGAGATTTCTGCCTCCTTCAGGAGCTTCTGGACTATTCAGATTACTTCGTCATTGGAGAGGAGTTGCTGAAAGAATGAAAGTAAAAATATATTTTCAAGCTGTATTGCACATACAGCACCTTTGGTTCTGTGCAAGCAAGAAATTTTCATGTCTGCTGGACACCTGGAGATGTGTACAAGACC
>VYZR01064763.1:1324-6324 GCA_013400675.1 Oxylabes madagascariensis
TGAATTACTTGCTTCTTTTTTAGTATCTTCTGTGTTTTGCAGCATAGAAGTTTTCTGTGGGGAGAAAAACCATAAATCAAGTACCCATTTTTGGTCTTAATAGAATCATGCACAATCTGTTTTTTCCTTCATCAGCTGCAGCCTTAGCAGACAACTAGAACTTATGATTTATTTGTTTAGCNCTGTGAGGACTGGCTGAGAGAGCTGTGGTTGTTCAGCATTGAGAAGAGAATCTTCTCTCTCTTCCAGGGACACCTCACTACAACCTTTTAGTACTTAAAGGGGGCTTATAAAAAAGAGAGAGAGGGACTTTTTACATGAGCACATAGTGATAGAAGAAGGGGAAACAGTTTTAAATGGAAAGAGAGATTTAGGTTCAATGCTAGGAAGAAATTCTTTACTCTGAGTGTTGCGAGGCACTGAAAGAAATCACACAGAAAATTGTGAATGCTTTATCCCTGGAAATGTTCAAGGCCATGTTAAATATGACTTTGAGCAACCTGATCTAGTGGGTGGCATCCCTGCCCATGCAGGGAATTTTGCATTTGATGATCTTTCAGGTCCCTTCCAATCCAAACCACTCTATGATTCCAGAATTTGAAATCCTGTGGAGAACAGTACATGACTTTTGAGCTGGCTGCAAAAGGTGACTTGAAAGAAGCTTTTATGTTACGCCACAGTTTATGTGAAATTTGGCATTTATGGGTCAAAACCAATAAAGCAGTGTACAACTGTAAAATGGCTCATGCTTTGCTTTGTCTCTAAGCATTAATTTAAGATCCAAGGTTCACATTGCCTAGAGCCTTTGTGGATACCGTGAAAACTTGCTTCATTTTTTTTTCCTGTTATTGAGCTGACAGCCAGATTACATGTTGATTGTACAGTTCTTTCCCTCTTCTTACTACTGCACTTTCTGCATCCTGGCCAAATGAAATGACGTGGTTATAAAATAGAGGTACCTTTATAGCATAACTTATTATAATATATTCATGTTACATAAAAAATTCAAAACTTATAATGTAAATTTATTATAATAAAAAGGCATTGCAAAAGTAAAGATGTTTTAAAAGAATGGATTAATTGTGAAATTGTCATAGCATTAGAAGTCTTGTAATCCCCATGCAAGGCCCAGTTGGGCTTGTCTACCCACATAATGTGTATTGTACCCTGCAGACTAACCAGCTCTGATTCACACTATCTAATTAATTGCTTTTAATTTTAGTTGTTTTAGCAATCCTCAGCTTTGTTTTTTCTGACACACTGGTTACTGTACCCTTAGTATTCTAAGGGTCATCCCTGGGTTTTTTGGGGTTTTTTTGGTTGTTTGGGGTTTGGTTGGTTGGTTGGTTGGTTGGTTGGTTGGTTGGGGTTTTCTTTGCCAAAAGTGTCTCATCTCCCATAGGTCTCCATAACTATCTGAAAGTGTCACTTTCCCATTCTCCACACAGATGCACATCTTGAACTGGTTCATTTTCCCTTTCCAGGGTCTCCACTGTATCCAACAACACTACAAGAGAAGAACCAGTTCAGGAATTACATTTCACTGCTCTGTCCACATTTAATAATCAATGAAGTCTTTCCCATTCACAGCAAGATCCTGGGAATACCTTTAGAAGAAGAAAAAATGAGCTACTTCTTTACCTTGAGCTAGGGTTGCTATCACAATTCTTTTAGCTCAAACTGGGCATTGAGCCTGCCTGTAATCCCTGAAAAGGAGGAATTTTTTTATGCTTTTTCTTTCAGCAAAGGATTAGTTGGTGACATATTCTTTCCAAATGTAAGAAGGTAGCTCAGAGTCCATTTCTCCTCTGATAGGAAACCAGCTGGCCTGGTGGACAAGAAGCAACACAGTGCAGCTGTCGCTGCTCTAGCACCACATTTTTTGAACTGAGTCCAGAATGATTTTTTTTTTTTGTCTCAACTCTGTTCCATAATTGAAAAGTAAAAAAACAAATTTTCTATCTCTTCTTCTTTTCTATAAGTCTTCAAAAGATTCTGCCATGGAATGTGTAGAACACCCACAGCACTGTATCCTAAACAGCAATTAGCTCTGAGAAAGAACTGTAACCATGAAGTACACATTTTAGAACACCAAGGAATACAAATGCTTTTTTTTCTAAATTATTCTTTATTATGATGTAATTGCTTAATTTTGATTTTGCCTTAGCACGTGCTGAGAAACTCCAACTAGACTGCTGTATTGTGCATTGATTTTCTTCTATGAATTCCTGCTGAGCTAAATATTAGAACATATTTAATACAAATACACATTTATTCAATGTATATGTTCATATAAATACTAAAAGCAAGTGTTCTCAAACTTCTATATTATAGACTGAAAAGGACTTGAAAGAAGGCTTTGTGGAACATATGCTCTCTTTTTCTCCACTATATATAAACGAAATTGCTTTAATTAGTTTTTAAATTATGTTCATAGAGGTATGTCATGACTTTTAAAGGTGACTTTTTGACAATGGAAGTGCAGGGTAGAGTGTAATTCCTTGGGTACATTTTTCCTGAGTTGTTTTATAGTGAGAAAGGAGAAATGTCCCAGCTCTGTTGCAGACATATTTTCTGACCTTGGTCAAACTGCCTGAATTGTCTGAGTGAAATCCTATCCCTGCTAAAGTCAAGAGGATTTTTGCTTTTTATTTGAATGGGGCAAAGACATCACATTTGAATTCTGAATTGTTAATAAGAATGGGATAATGTACCTAACTCTCAAAGCTCTTGTGAAGCTAATTAATCAGCAGAGTACTTTGGGATCCTCAGACGTATAATAGAAGCTGCAAGTACTATTATTTATTTGTCATGTAATTGGAAACCAGCAAGGTAAAAAGTCATTGATAAAAATCCACATCACAAGGTCATTTCTTTCAATGTTGCAAATCTCTTCTTCAATCAAGAGCTTTGTAACTGATGAAAAGTACAGCCTAATCATAACATTATCAAGTCAATTTAATTGGTGCTCTGGCAGCACATGAGATCATAATGAAGTCATTTTTGCTAGTTACACGCTTAAAAATATTTTTATAGCACCCTTCATCCTAGTGCAAACTTTAAAGGCTTCACAGACAGGATTATGATTTTCTGCCTCTGTTATACAACTGCCTTGGTGTGGTAGATACCAGCTGTTTTAATCATGTCTAAAAAAACACTGGTAAGCATGATATTACTGTGTTTATTCTCATCCTTTATACCTATTACATAGTTAGTGCCTTTAAAATTAATGTTCAGATATGCCAAGGTAAAGAAGTAGCACTTTTGGACTATAAGGGTTCGGATTTTTTCACATTGGAACACTGGTAGTTGTCACTGTTGCCAAACCACAGGTTTTTAATACATCCCGTGTCTTTGAAAATCCCATTTTTGACAACAGAAAGGTCTACATGTTTTTGCACAATACTCTGCTTCACTTTTTCAGAAATTTAAAGCCCCAAAACTGATATTGCCTTCACCAGGTGAAGGTTTCAAGTAAGAATGGTTGGTTAGGTTTCTAGCAGCATGCCCTGTTACATCAAGTGGATTGCTTAGTTTACTGTGGTGTAAGCTTCTGTATTGCAACAGATGGAAATATTGTCATTTTTCTTTTCTTTGCTCCATCTCTTTCATAGCTGGAGTGACTGAGAGCTGGTTTGCCAGTACTAGAGTCCTCCTGTCTGCCATCACTCCCCTCCCTCCTTGAAGACCTGGATGCCATGGCCACAAATCCCTGCAGTGAGCTCCTGCCACTGACCACATGCCACCTGCCACGGCTTGTGGCCAGTGAAGGGCAGGCTGGGAGTTTCAGCTCTCTTGCCACATGCTGCTTTAGCAAGCATCTGACTAAAAAGCTCATTTTAAAATGTAGCCTTCAGAAAAAGCCGCAAATGCCAAACGGCTAAAAGGCCAAATGTGGCTCAAGAAGTGATGGTGTTTATGAGGAAGAGAGTTTAAAATCAGCACCTTTCCTACCTAGTTTGTCATTTTCATCTCCTTCCCTCCCTCCCTTCTCCATGGACTCCTCTTTCTCTTTGATATTGACCAAGGTGCACAGCCCTCTCTTAATCAGTTGTGCCTGAATGTGTCTTGGGTACTGGAAAGCTGAAACTTCTTTCCCTCTCTGATGGAAAGCAAGGAATTGTGGCCTCCCTCAGCCCAGCTGTGGCATTGAGCACTGGCTAAGAAAGACTGTTTTCCACTGCAGTTTATCCGGGGAAAGGTGAGAAGGAGTGACTGGTAAAGGAGACAAACTCCTATGGAAGTTTTACAGGTGCAGGTGTTTTGTCTTTATAGGAAAATCCTCATATGTTAAGAGCGAAAAAATGTTACAAGAATAGATAAGATAGATAAGGCCAAGGACTACAGGAAGTAAAACAATGAAAGACAGACAGCATTTTCTTCCATTTTCCCTTGTTTAGCATCACAGCCACATCCTTACTCATACTGAAGTGCATTTTGTATGGACACCACTCTGACAGTGGGAAAGAATACTAAAGTGAGTGTAAAAAGTAGGTTTTCAGATGCACTGGTTTAAAGGACCTTTCCATGGAACCTCTGTAAACCAATGGGTATGGTGTTTAGTTTCATTGCCTTGTTCTCTAAGCACCAGCAACTTGTCAGTCTTACCACAGAAGTCCCCTACTGCCATCAGACTCTACTTTAGCACAGCCAATGCCTCAGTTTGCTCATAAATACAAATAAAACCATGAATTCCATCCCCTCTCTCCCCAAAATGTGACAGGTTTTCAGGAAGCAGAGAACAAATAACTCCTACAGCTGGGGCAGATCTTTGGATGTTCCTGGATAATCTGAGAAAGGGTATGTACTTATAGAATTAATATCAACACTTATTTTTTGAATATTATAAAGAAAATATTATGTCCAGTACTTATGAACGTCACTTGAAGGCACTGTAAATGACCTTCATGTGTTTGCAGGGGACTATATCTCCAGTTCTCCCAAAGAACCCCAGCTGCCATACTGAGTGCATACAACTGCTGTGTGCACTTCTGACAAGC
>VYZR01064777.1:0-16973 GCA_013400675.1 Oxylabes madagascariensis
AGAATTATAAAATAAAGGCCTCAAGTAGGGCTGAGCTATTATGAGTAATTTTTACTGGAAGAATTTGTATTAGGCCTTGAACAAGACCACCAGGTTCAGTACTTCAGGGAAATCCCTCTTAGGATGCAGAAGTAACCCCCCGCAACCCCCACAAACAGCAGGACCAGAGTGTAGCACCACAACTACAAAAGAAGTTCGGGGATGAAAAAAGAATCCATTATAACCCCTGAAGCTTCCAGGCCAAACAGACTCTGGCTCTGAACAGCTCTACACAGTTCACTTATTTTTCACAGGGTCTAATCTGCCACTATGGCAGCAAACAATGTCCTGGCTTTCACGAAATTCATTAAAACAAAAACAATCCCCAAAACCCTAAACCCCTGAAGGGCTCAGCATGCTAAAAACACCATCTGAGGTGGTTACTGCATTACACACATACCTGGAGAAAGCAGGAGCAGAGCTCTTTAGTGCCCCAGCCAGCACAGGTATCCTCCTTCAGTTCTTGCTTCAAGCTGGTGTCCCAGCACACAGCTCTGTGTTACTGTCATTCCCTCCGCTCTCACAGGGGCAAATTTAACCTGGGACCCCTACACACACTTGAAATCTCTCCATGACTGGCGTCAGCAGTAACTCAGCCAACGCCAGGATCCCCAGAATTAGAGACTGCTCATTACAGAGCCTCTGCTCCTCCAGCACAAAGGTGACTTTTCTCAATGAAAAAATGCCAGCTGCCAATTACCTGTGCAAGAAGAGTCCTCTTCTTGGAGGCATGCGCAGCAGAGACAGCCATTTTCAGAGGTAGAGGCAAAGAAGCCAAAGAGTACCAGATGTTATTCTGTTGTCAGTCTGCAGCAGCAGGAACAAAGAAACAGCATTATCCCCCCCCAACACATGAACGTTCTCCTTCCCACTGGTACAACAGACTTTGGCAATGTCACTGGTAAGCTACAGTGACATTTTAACTGGAAGCTGCTGGAATTTTTAGTGGTCAATCTGCTAGCTTTCTCCTGAACTTCACTTTAGTCTTCATGAAAAGAAAATCCTTTGCATGGAAGACGATCAATGCTTCTAACTCAAAAGCAATAGATGCAGATCTCCAAAGAAATAACAACTAATTAATAAAGCAATGAATAAAGAGAAAATGAACAAAGCTGAACAAAAAATTAATCCCTCAGTTTTTGCACATCCCAGGTGGTCTATGCATACCTTCATCTGAGCAATGAACAGGCAGTCCCCTCCCAAAAAAAACCCAGAAGACATTTTATTTTTTAAAGTGTTGCAATACAACAAATACATGATCTGTACAAAGGACACAACAGGGCCATTTTAAATACAATCAGGAGAAAGGAGTCCCCATATTCACAGTCCTTGAACAACATCTTCTACCAGAACCTGAACCAACAATTTAAGGATTAAAAAACAAACTAAAAAATCAAACCCACCCCAAACAAGTTAAAAAATTTAAAGGTCTCCAAAGAGTCTGTGGGTGTATTGTCTTACAGCAGAGCTCATGGGGCATTCTGTGAAGGGTCACAATGGCATCTTATTGCCCTCAATGCTGATTTTCACTGCATGGGCTGATCTGCTTTTTTTCCTGATATCTGTGAATTTCCGCATCTGTTTGTCCAGTCGACTCACCCCTTTCTTAGAGGTCCCCTGGAACTTAAAAAATAAAACTAATAATTACCACTGAAAAAAAGCAGACGCCCCAGAGGTCCAAGGCAAGCGGCACATGCGAGGCTGCACCTGGGCAAGGAGCTGGGGGAGCCACTGGGCCCAGCCTGTCTGCCCGTTTTCTTCCCAGAAGGGGAAAATGCCTCCCCAGTATCTGCAGGGCCCAGGTGGAGGCAGTGGCACTCACAGCCACCACAGTGCTGGGTCAATCACTGTGTAGATGGATATGGTTTGGAGGTTTGTATCTAGCTGGAGCTATGTCAGAACCACAGTGCACCAGTGTCACCACTCTGGACTTTCCTGCAGGAGAGTTAGACACAGATACACTGTGACTAAGGCTGACACATCAATTCCACACTGCCATTTATTTTAAAGGTCAGGGATTAGTATTTAGAAAGCAAAGGATTACTGAACAAAGGCAGTGTAGGGGGTAGCAAAAAGAAATGCCTAAGCTGACCATAGAAGCTACTATCAGTTATTGCATTTCATCTCTGTATTTGAACTGCAAATGAAAAGCAGGTGGCGCAATAGTTATTCTGCACAGATTAATACAGTGATGGTGTGCTGAAACACCACTGAAGACAAACAGCAAGGACCTTCCAAGCCATAGCCAGTGCTTCCTAAAAGGCAATTTTCCTTAACTAGACAACAGAAACAGTAAGCGATGGAAACGTGACACCTCTAAGTTTGGGAGGAACAGTGATATCCAAAACATGCTACTTAGTGTCTGAAAAACACATCCATTAGAAACTTGTTCCCATGGCTAAGGAAGGTGCTCCTGACATGCTGATTTTAAATAAGCTTTATTCATAAATCTGTTCACTATTCATTGAAATTACAGCTAAAATTTCACAGTGATGTTTAAGAAAATATCTTCTTAAAAACAAATAAATATGAAGCTTAATATGAACTCAACAGTTATCTATGACTTGTGCTCACCTCTTCCTATCACTGTTAGCTTGTGGCAGCCCTGCTCACAACACTGAAATGCAGACCAGGAATTGTCAAAACAATTCCCATATTGATGCACGTTCTCCCACCCCACACTCACAGCAGAGGATTCTTCTCGCCCTGGTCTCATTCTGTAGCTCCCACCCCTATTGTCTCACATCATTCTACTTCCTTGAACGAGCAGGTGTGAGAAACACCACACTGTGCCCCAGTCAGAGGTCAGCCACAGACGCCAGCGTGCAGTGACACGAGGTCCTGTACCAAGGGCTAAGAAGTCCCATGTGTCGCTTCAGGTGAATCTGGAAAACCTAATTGTGTCAGAACAGCATTGAAAACCACAGGTGGTGCAAAGCTGGTTTTGAGCACAGGTATTTTCACTGAACTCCTGTCATTCGGGTACCCTGAAGCTGTGCAGGCAGGAGCCATGGCAGATGTTATGTGCTAGAGCCTGTTTTCTCCTGTACAAGTTCCCTTGTAGGTCACAGTACAGACACGAGAAAATTGAAGGAGAGTTTTCCAGGTTTAAGTTAGGGTGTACACACTCCTGTCCTGCATGTGCAAACTGCCAACAGCCGGAGCACATGCACTGTTCACACCTCCCTCAAGGGATACCTCTCCAACTTGGGAAGGCAGTGGTATGGCTACAGGGGCATCCTGTTGCCTTCAATGCTGAACTTGATGGCCCGATGCACTTTGCTGAGTCGTTTCTGTTCAGCAAACCGTCTCTTGTGCTTTTCCAAGCGACTAATACCTCTCTTAATAGTCCCGGGCTAGAAACAACATCTCAATTAATGGACAGAAGAAGAAAGAACAGCAGACAGCACAGCAATTGCTACTTCTTACACTTACACATATTCTACCACATATACCCCTTTTAAATGAAACCGTATGAGTAGATGGATGAAGACAAAGCAACACAAAGGCCTCCACTGAAGCTGTACAAGTTTACCAAAACCTCAAAGGTTTCCCAAACTGAAATATTATGAGAATATGATACAAAAGCTGGGAGAGGTATAAAAACATCAATGCAATGACACAGGTATTGAACTGCAGCTTTAGCTCAAAATGCTTTAAAGCAAGAGGCCTGTAATCAGATTCTCACCTGAGAGAGAAATTCTAGAAAAGTTAACTCAAAAATCTCTTTTTGGTCAGAGATGTTTTCCTGTGAAAACATGTGATGAGCTTAGAGCAGCCTACTTATCAGTGCATTTAATTTACTGTCCACACTCACTACAAGAGGCCCTTAAAAGAACTACCCTCCTGTACAGTAACCATGGTGATATGGTGACAGAATCCCAGCCTTAGGAACAGTCACCAGGACACTGCCAGTGCTTACCCTGGAGGACTCCATCTCCACGTTCCACTTGGGCCTGACCACATAGTCTTTGTTGGAGGGCATTGGCACCCTCGCACGGGCACAGAACCCAGGGTCCCCGGGCCTGAGAGCCCTACAGAAAAAAAAGGATGTGACTGTTATGGACAAATCTTATCCAGAGAGAAGTAAAGCCCCTCAGCCTGCTCTCCTCTGAAACACACTGCATACCACTGCCTCCAAAACCTCTACACAAGTTCCATAGTGGTAGTGCCACCAAAATACTTCACTCAATTAAAAAAAAAAAAAATCCAACCTACTTTTCTTCTCCTGTTAACACTTTCTCCAGGTCCCTGCGGGGAGTCTGACCACCAGAGCTGCAAGAAAAATAAATATTTATAGGCATCTATACACAGAGAAACAAATTTAAAAAGACAATCAAGTACACTAAAAGAAAAGAGACCATAACTTACTACCCTTTCATTTCCTTTAGTATTTGCACACGACTTGGTTTCTCTTAATGGAGTCTTAGAAGGATTTCATGTTTCTGCCTGCTACTCCTACCTGCTCATTTTCCTTCGATGAGGCATCTGTTCCAAATCTCTCTGTTCCCTCTCTTCTCTGGTCATGCCTTTGTAGTTTGAGGTAAGGCCGAAGATGGGTCGAGACCATTCATCTATTAAAAAAATGTTTCGTTAACAAAGACCAGGCCTTTGTTTCTCTCAAACCACTCTGGTAATCAAGTACAGTTTTGAAAGTTTGTAGCAAGTTATTTACACTTCCTTTCAACCAAACGATCTTTGAGCCCTTAGTATTTAATGGAAAACCAGCCTTGCAAACAGAAAGCAAGAGCTTTTGTCCCCAAAGTCTCTGTTGCCTGCTCTTTTAGAACACCTCCAAACTCTCAGAATACTCAGTGTCAGGAACTCCTGCAAAACCCAGGAATGCTATTTTAGAAATATGCAGAAAAGTTCCTAAAGAATATAAGTTTATCATCAGTCTGCAGCCATTCTCGATGGAATGCACTCCACGTGGAGTACAGCTGGTTGAGTAGCAAACATTCAGTCACCCAAGCTCTGTCTGAAGTCCATGGAATAAACAGTCTGCTGGCAGCATCTTCCTGCCTTTGCAGCATATACTCAAGATCAGGACCATGAGCCAAGGAAGAACCAGGGCAAAACAAATGTCATCCTCTGGTTTAAGACAATGAAACAGGTGCAAGCAGAAGTTAATGCAGCAGTGTTTGTTAAGAGCTCTACAAAGTTATGGACCAGGTCAGTGAGGTTCCTACATTGCAGAATTTATTCTACAGACAAGTGTGGTGCATCAGAACGCGATGCAGAAGCTCCATTCACCATCACGCAATCTCAGACAAGGCGCAGGCAGGGTTACGTACTGATCAGCTTCCCGGCCATGTCCTTGTTGGGTCTCGACTCCTTGGGGTGTTTGTACAGGTACATCACAGCCCGCCCGATGCCGCTGTGCTTCAGGGTCTCTTGGCTCACACTGGGCAGCTGCAGAGGTCAGAAATTAGCAATAAATTATGGCTGAATATTAACGGTGCAGCTGAACTTCACAATAAGACCAAAACTCACCTTTCACTTCAATCAGCTTGGAAAAATTAATGTTTTCACTGTCCCACTAGGAATTGTTTAAGGTATCAAACACCAAAATCTAGAAATTTGCCGTAACATTCTTGGGTTTATACACAAAATTAGGTAGCTTTCTAGAACTTTTTGCTCCAAATGCACTTTAGCTTGTATTACCCCAAAACTGTGATACTGCCTTCAAATCATTCATTCTATAAAGATAAAAACTTACGTGGCAGAGACACACAAGCAACCAGCTTAGCCACAGAAACTGAAAGCCTACACTGACTGTGAGGGGCCTTCCCGTGTACTGCACACTTTAACAGAACAGAAAAGAGAAGGGAACACAAGGGAAGAAAATTCAGAGATGCACAGCAAGTAACTCTTCACTTAAATTTGGTATACACCTGAAACAGGCAGGCAGGGCCATATCATCTAAATTCTTTTACACAAGCACATCTGTTGTGCAGGTTGCTTCCTTGTGTGTTTCACTGCACGGCCCAGCAGTAGCAGCTGCAGCTCATTTATCACCTCACATTTCTCTAAAGCATATGACTGTAAAACTGTGGAGAAGCCCCAAATCAAATGGGGTTAAGTCAGTTCCAAACCTCTTGCAGGATCTTCAGAAGTTCCTCTCTTATCTTTAGTGCTGGCAGACTTCTGTCTGGAAGAGGAGAAAGCCACTCTTTGATGGCAGACATAACACCACTATCGATGAAAGTTTCTTTGAGATCCTGCCTAAAAGGTTTAAAGAGAAGCCCGAAAGTTAATGTAATATAGCAAAATCTTACTTTGTGATGTTCTTTCAGGAAAATAGCACATTTGAGTTTGTTTCATGTTAAATTACAAGGGAAAATAATGTATCTTTTTATGTTTTTGAGGTCACCTAGCTTCAACATTTACTTGGAATAAAAGAAGTGTTTTACTGCATATTCAGTACAGCTGTAGTGTAACTCCACAAAATCTTACAAATTCTGACTATTCCCCAAGGTTACAGTTAACTGAAAGAATGACAACTCACTTTTTAAGATGCATAACTACAGTTGGTAGCAAAGTTAATTTCTTTAGTGCTGGTTTCTTTTGTGTATTCAGCTGACGATCCTCCTGTAGATAGTTGAAAAATCAGCAGAAGTTAATCAAAGAAAGAAATCAGCAACTCCCATTCTTTGCAACCATTACAAGAAAAAGACTAGTCTATTAACCTAGAAGTGCAACTTTGGGGGGATTACACTAACTTTGTCCCCTGCTCCACAGCTCACAAACAATTATGAAACAAGTTCTCTGAAAAAAGGGTCATCACTTTAGTCAGTATTTCCCACAAAAGCATCACATTAGGAAAGTGTTCCTAAATTTACATTTTTTTTCCACTTCATGACTTAGATTGACTACAGTAACTGGAGGTTCTCTACACTGTCCACAAATAACACTTTGTTAGTAAAGCCTCACCTGAAAAACAGAAAAATAGCTAAGCAGAACAATGGGAAGGGAGAACATGTATTTTCACCTCTGTCATTTCAAAATTACTTTCATCCAAGGCCTGACTGTCCCTATCTGTTCAGTACTTGTCTCCCATATTGAAAACACCCATTGCAATCAACAGATTTCTGTCCAGCTCTGGTAATTCCTTTCTACTTGTCCTAATCCATTGAACGTTCTTTCTGTGCAATGTTTGTTTTATTGCAAGGGAGGAGGTTCTTCTAATGCATCTCTTCCCTCTTCCTGCTCCTGTATTTCAAACTTTGCCACCTCATTCGAAACATCCAGCTGTCATCTTGTCTGAGAAAGGCTTTCCTGTCAAGCCCAAGAAGCTTCAGTTGCCTTTCAGATTGCTTTCTCACTCTCCCCATCTTTCTGAACTCATCCTTCTGATCTTGTTCTCAGCAAGATTTTTTGTTGTTGCTATTAGTAAAGCTCCTCTTCCTAAAGTCCTGTATATCCCTAATTTGGTTTTAATGTGTTTTGCTGTGCTGTTTATTCATGTGATTGCCGCTCCAACAAAACAGATGACACCGGACAAAAGGCAGGACCCCATAAAACCTTCCGCAGTAACATAATTAAAAATTTCCCAAGACAGAAGGTCCCATCAATCTGTTACTCCGACATCATTACCACAGCACCGTCAATCAGTTTGGAAAAGGGCTCTTCTCAGAAACAAATACCAAAGTATGACATGTGTCAGTAACACTATAATGAAATTAAAGCAGAGTCCCTTTCTCAGTATTTAACATACTTCTAGGTAGTTTATAGAGCACTTATATATCCTTTTTTATGGAAGTTGATCTCAACTGATCAAAGTTTAGCAATTTACCTAATTTTAATTTTTAAAACTAGTGTTTTATCAGAATTTCAACAGAATAAATGTTTTCATTTAGAACCGCAAAATAACATTTAAATGGTTCTATAGACATTAGAAGCTCTCCGTAGTGTACTGATTACTCCTGCTGAATACAAGCCAGATTTTTGTATCTTATAAATCACATGATTTTCCCATAGAAGGGAACTGAATTTTAAGGTGTCTTTGGAGCCTGGAAAACTCACCTCAGCAGCTTCATTCATCTTCACAATCATGGCACTGACCACGTCATCTGCGTCACTGATGAAAGTTCCCCCGTCACGGTTCCGCCTGCGCTTGCCGCTCATGCTCTTCTTGCGCTGCAGCATCATGTCGAAATCTGACATGAAGTCCATGCTGAAACACAACCACAGTGTCAGCTGACGGTCCTTGGTAGGAAATAATTTTTGTTTCTTAGTGTACAAACGCTGTATCTCAAGGTCCTTGTGAGATAATTAATTATCTTCAGTATGCAAAATGCAAAACTAGCCAAGGGCTCCAATGGCTCCCAGACATCCTCAGACCTTGATTTGTAATACCCAAGATGTGCACGCCTGTAACATCCAGGGTCCATAATGCCCTTTCCCCTAAATCTGGCATTAAGGAATATGTAACACAATGACTTACTGCTTCCCTCTTTTGATGTTATCATCAGAGTCCGATTCATCTGCTGTCTCCTTCATGTCTCCATCACCTTTCTCTTCCTCCAAATCCTCCTGGTTAAAACCCTAAGGAGTACAGATAGTGCAAATCAGTGTATGGATCAGGACTGAGCATCTACTCAGGTACCTGACATTGACACTAAAAAAGCCACAAGTAAGTCTACAGAGGATCTAGAAAGAGGAACAGAGTCTTTTTAATCCCCCCTGTGCCTACTGTCACACCAACAACTCTCCCAAAAGATTTAACCCAAAGATTACCCCAGTGAGTCTGGCAAATACAGAACTGATCTGATGCAGCATATACATTCTCTTCAGATTTAGCAAGTCAACAGGAGACATCCACAATAACACTTACCGTAAATTCCTCCTCTTCCTCATCACCAGATTCTCCAAATATATCTGCAATCAGGTTCCTGTGAAAGTAACAGCAACATTTATCTATTTAGACTACAATGAGATGTGCCTTCTCTGCAAAATCTCTAACGATCGTGTGAAGATCTCCCTTTTGTTCTATCTCCTTCTACTGACCTTTCTCTTCATGCCACCAATGAAGGTGAACAGTCATTCTCTGGTTGGGATTTATCCGTTCTCCACTCACCGTCACCCCCACTGTCTGCAACCCCAAAAGAATTCATATTCTTTTGCACTTACTCTTGTTCATTTCCAGATTCACTGTCACTGCCAAACAGATCTTTCCCTTTTTTCTTCTCAGCATTCTCTTTTCCTTCTTCTTCCTCCTCCTCACTATCAGATACAACATTTTTCTTCCTTTTGTCAGATTTCTCTGAAGCAGCGTCACTGTCCGATTCTTCACCATCGGAAAGGATTCGTACCTTTTTTGCAGCTGCCAGCAGAAAAGAGCATTACTACATGTCCCAGTAACAGAGGGGACAACTGCTACTCTCAAATTATTCTCTGACTAGTCTTCCTACACAGACCATTGCCATTTCTTAAAAAGCATATCCATTCTGAAGTTTTTTATTAAATCCGCAACTGGAGCTTCCATATCCACACCTATTCATCAAAAAAATTGTAATTTCAAATCTCTCATTCCCAGTATATGAAAAAAACCGCACAGAAAAAAATTACTAGAGAAATAGCAATGAAGTAGATAAATAACAAACTACCCATGTCAACAGACGCCAGTTAGATCCCTACAGTCTCCTGTTAGACCTACTTATTAGTCAGAAGTATTAGACACACATTCACACAGCAAAGCAGTCAGAACAATAGCCTCTACAAATGCAGTTCTGCTCCAAAACCAAATGTGATTTATCGTTTCTCACTTAGACATTTTATTCACATAAAAACAATGATTTAACTTTCACACCACTGCCTGTCACAGCACGTTTCCACAGTATAGTTTCTTACGTGTTTTCTCACTGTCATCCTCACTATCAGAAAGGATGGCTGTTTTCCTCTTCACCGTCTTTTCTTCCTCTTTCTCATCTTCATCACTGTCTGATATTTTACGTCTCTTAGGAGCTTCATCTTCACTGTCAGAGCCCTGAAATCCTTTCCTTACATGTTCATTATCTGAATGATGAGAGTCATTCTGCACCTTTTCCTTCCTGTCCTCCCCGTCGCTATCTTCAGACTCTATCTGCTTGTGTCTGGACACATCCTCGCCCTCTGAGTCGCTGGCTGGCTGCTTCTGGAGCTCCTCACTCTCAGAGTCACTGGCTGGCTGCTTCTGAAGCTCTTCACTCTCCGAGTCACTGGCTGGCTGCTTCTGGAGCTCCTCGCTCTCTGAGTCGCTGGCTGCCTGCTTCTGGAGCTCCTCGCTCTCTGAGTCGCTGGCTGCCTGCTTGTGTGATTCCTCATTTTCAAAATCACTGCTGTGATCCCTTGGAGGGTCTCCATTGTCAGAGTCACTTGCGCGATGATTTACGGCCTCTTCATTTTCAGAGTCACTTAAATGCTGGTTTGGACGATCCTCAGTATCAGAATCACTGTCTTTCCCTCCATGAGTTGCTTCATTTTCTGAATCACTTACATTGTGATTTGGGGGCTCCTCATTATCTGAGTCACTTTCCTTTTGCCTTGGGACATCTTCATTTTCAGAGTCTGTCATATGAGGCTCTCCCACTTGCCCATCATCTTCGCCATCACTGTGTTCATTCTGAAACAGAAAAATAATCTCAGGCAACTAAGCAAAAACACCTTAAAAAGTAAAGAAAAAATGTTCTGAATTTTTGCTTGTCCTTCCTCCAATTCGGTTACCCAAGGTGCTGCAAACTGAAATAATTTCTATGTAGAAATAATTAGACAATTTGCATCAAAAACCTATTAAATACTTCACATCAAGAAAAGTATTAAGAGACCAATGGAAGTATGTCCATCCTGCAGCTCCATGGTACTTTGAAAACGGTAACAGAGTTCATAGAACACTTAAATAAGCATGTCTAAGAAGGGTTCAGTTGATCAAGAGTAAAGGCATAGTACTTTTATTTTAATAGGTCAGGCCTTCAAAGTGGTTTAGTTGAAATTCCCAGTAACAAAGCAAGAAAGAGTATCTTGCATTTGTCACTTTATTTTCCTGAAGATCTCAAACAGGTGTTTTGTGTGTGAAACATATCTTAGTGGAACAGCACACGCATTACGCTCCAAATGAAGCTAGCGCCTGTTCCTTCTTTGTCCAGGAAACCTAATTAAGAACAACTAAAGAACAAAAGCCTAGCTAAAAACAAGAATAAAGTTTTAGTCAGACCTTTCAGAGTATTACTGTTAACAAGTTTTGTGTTTCTGTGTGCAAGAACAGATTCAACAATTCTCTCCTATGCTGACTGCTCCCATGCTTATCCAGACACCCACGATAACCCATGCACAAACACACCCATCTGATTTTGGAACTGAAACAATCCTTTGACTTTTCTACACAGCAAAAAATACTGAGCCAAATGCTCCATTTTTAAGAGAACCTCTCACAAGCCACCTTGCTAAGTATAATTACTTACAACATCATCTTTTATCTTTCCAACATCCAATTTCTACTTGGAAAAAAAATCACAATTGCATTTACCTGAAAATATGAAATTAGATTCTTGAACATTCACTCCATTAATTCAGCTCTCACAGCTACTGTCACCATAATCATGTTTTCAGCTGAAAACAACAACATTGTACAAGGAACTTCTCTTTTGCATACTCAACTCAAAGCCTCAGTCAGGCCTTCCTCAGTCATTTTGTCTCAGATAGAAACTTTTTCTACTTGTAAACTGAGTATTGTCCTAGGAGATAAGGCCTATATGTCCTATATGTTTTAAGGCCTATATGTCCTGAAGTTTCCAAATCTCTTTTTTCTGCAATTTAATTTCCTTGGAAATTAAACTGCAGAAAATTTAAATTCCTTGGACTTTCTACCAATTTATATTTTCTGTAGTCACTCTACTCCCACATTCAGAGCCATAAAAAACCACAGGTGTAGCTATCCCTACACCTACAACAAAGAATACTACTTTAAAATGCATGATGCAGGAAGAATTTTAAATAAAATTAATTTCAATTGCTCTTAGGAACTACTTCCTCCACAATTATACTAAGTGGCAAAGAGCATTGCTTTTAAAGACTTTGGACTTCATATACTAATTCCTTTGGCTAGCACTTGATAAAGACCTTCTAAATTACTGCAGAATGACTAACAAAGTTACTGAACAATGAGAAAAACCCCAGGACCATACAATTTTAAAACATGCACTTCAAATAGTATTTCGCTATTTCCGTGTTACTTAATGCTAACTACAAACAGCTGCGGTGACAATCTGAGTTGTTTTCTCTGTGCTGCTTGTTCCTGTCTCTACAGCAATGCATCTTTTGAATCTTTTGTATCCAGTATTTCTCGTTTCTCTTCACAGAAAGGAAACATTTTTCTCTTAAAACCTGAATCTGGAATTTTAAAAAATCAAATATTAATATTAGGAAGTGACAGAATTGAGGATGTACACTCAACTGCTCTCAGCTTGTTACTGTTTTCTTCCCTTACCAAAAATTCACTTTGATTGCCCTTCTCCTGCCTAGTATGTCCCAGATAAACCAACCACAGGTGTATGAGACAGATCTTCCCTGACTGTATTACTTGAGACTAAAGAAAACTGCAGCTGGAAACAGAACAGAAAGCAGATTCCACAGCACTTACAGGTAAGGTCATTGAGAAACACTGAAATCAAACTGGTATCTACAGTAGCAAAAATTATTTAATCCTTGTTTTTCTACCATTTTGTTTTTTGTGGGTTTGTCTGTCTTCTCTCAATGTCAAATAGTGAATGCTGAATAGTACTGATAATTATGTTAGCAGTAATAAAGGATTTTGCTAAACAAATCCAAGGAAATTAATAAAAATACTCCTCTTTAAGATATTAGGACCATCATCTTCCCAGCTTCCAGTTCAGAAATTCTTTGGTAAACAAATAAGGAAAATTAAGAATCAACTAGAATCAGTAATGATTCTTAATATTTCTGAGGTCAGAAGTGTGGCTGCAGGTTATATATGCACTGTTCAGAATTAATCACTAAATTACAAAGAACCTCTTACGCAAAAGCTTGGTGAGAAGAGACTAATTCTAGAGCATTATTACTGAAGATTATTACAAGATCCTGAGCCCTTAATCTGTTACTGCAAATTGACAATCGCTCCTGAGAATGACGATGTTTGGCGAGGCAGAGCAGAGCACAGCTGGCAGACTCACCCAGTGGTGACAGCAGCTCAGCTGCTGCAGTGTGAGCCCTGAGGTGTCCCTGCACACCACGGGCACACAGAGGCACCACCTGCTCCAGCCCAGTGTGCAGAGCTGCAGTGGGCAGCACCACTGGCAGCGAGTGCAGCACTGCCCCAGAGCCCCCAGCCAGCACCACAAGCACCTTCTGCAGCAGGGCTGAGACCCTGCACAGGGAAGGACCTGCCCACGGCCCACAGCGAGAGGCTTCTGAGTGCAATTAATGAATCTGCATGTTTCGGAATATAATCGATATAAAAACTGACCAACTTCCCAGTAAAATGAAACACTGATGGATATATCTGATAGTCTTCACCTTCCCTTTTTATATCTGATAGTCTTCACCTTCCCTTTTTATTAGTTCATCTCTAAAAAACTGTTTCCAAAGAAAAGAAGTATTTAATTTTTGAGTTTTCTAGTTTTCCTTTTCCAAATGCTTGACTGAAAGATCAGACATCGTCAAAACCAAGTAGGTCTCAGGTAATTGCTACTGCATTTTTCTCTAATTCCTTTGCTTTCTTTTCTTCCTCCTCTTTATCTATAAACATTTTAACTGAGATGTCCTTAATTTTTTTTTAATGAAAGAGTTCTATAACATGAGGCTTTAGTACAGTATAAAATAAGGAATATATCAAAATCAAATTTACAGTGTTACACTTCTATATAAAAATTACAGCTACCAAGCAGTTTATTGGATCAACATGCAGCCACTTTTAGGAGCTACTTCTTTGATAATTTAGTAACTTCAACAAAACTGAACCCATCCACTACAATCTCATGAAAGATGAGTGTTCAACTAAGACCTACACAACCATCATGGGCAGACCAGCAAGTTCCTCCTTTTTTTCAGAAGTGTCACGTATTTACGTTTGTTAACAGTCACAGTCTAACCACAACTTAATTTATGAAACAGCAGCAACTTGGTGGAAGTGTAAGAACTAAGTCATTGCAGATTTCTGTATGAGCCTGACTTGGACAAACACTGTAAACATGATTTCAGATTCATTACTGTACTAAAACTAATTCTAATTGTCTAAAGCAGAATCAGTAAGGACATCAAAGAGAACATTTATAGATAAAGTGGGACTGGGGGAAGGAAAGCCAGGAAAGAATTGTGGAAAAGAAAAACCCACATACCTGAGACCTACATAAGTAATTCCTCAGGATTCCCCTTTTCTTTAAAGTTAAGAACCTGAAAGAAAAGTTTGAAATTTTAAAACTTCAGTTCTTTACATCTGAGTTCTAAATTAGAGACAAAATAGTAATTAAATAGACTTAACTGATTAGGCTGTCTCAAAGGTTTTACTACCTTTGAGTGTCATTTCTCCCACATACTCCTAAAGATGAAGAAAATAAGAGGATGAGAAAATATTTAGAGTAAATAATATGACAAGTGACTAAAAGCTACTCCTTTCAGAGATGGTTGCTCCACATTATTGCCTTTTGAGTGCAAAGTAAACTCAATGCAGGGAAAGAAAAATCAAGACTTCATAGCAAAACAAAATATTCTAATTTTGATTTGAGCTGCATCAAATAAAGCATTAAGGCTTGGCAGTTCACATTTAGTATTGGTCAGAAAGGTGGCTTAGCTTGGCTCTCTTCTTTTAATTGACCTTCTGAAGTATCTTATCCATAGAGGAATATTCAACCACCATCACAGAACAAAGTCTTTAAAATAATGCAGCACATGAAGAGGACCGGTTAACAATGATAACTGGTACTTTCTGCTCACCTAAATCTGAAGTTATGCTGCAGATGTGAACAACAGTCAACTTCCTTGCCACAGTAAGTAAAATTAAAATCTCAGAGAAATATAGGAAAGTAAGAACCAATGATCAAGCATAAGCCAATGACATAGCAGAAAACGTTTAATATTACTGTAGCAGCATCATGACTCTTCATATACTCATCACACTTTTCTTTCACTAAAACAGAAGTGCTAAATCCCTCTGGACAGACAGTTATTTCTCCCAGGCTGAGAAAAGTGTTTCCTGCCACGCTGAAATTGTAATTGTCACAATGAGAGATGCTGCCTCACAACAAATCTATTTCTTCCCTTGGAGATATCAACACCTTTCAAAAAAAGTAAATTCCAAATGTGCTTCACAATTAAGTTTAAATACATGGGAAGAACTTTCATTTTATAAAAATACAAAACCTTCATCCACTTTCTAACTCTGAGTGAAGTACGAATTCAATAAAGGCAGGGAAAAAAATACAACAGAAAGAAAGGATTGCAAGTTACGCCACAGTGGAGTCAGGCCTTCTCTCTCATCAGCCTTTACTGCATTTTAAGCAATTTCTTAAATGTGTAACACTGAAACCCCAGTCAGAGTAAATCCTGATCTTTACATAAAATACAGTAGAATACGCAGAACACTATGAAACGGCTTTGATTACACTTTTTAGAAGTATCAAAAAGTTCTCTGTAACTTTGTTAGCAGAAGACCTGAGTGTACAGGCCAAAATTATTCGTTCTGATGAAAACCTGATGTAACTTTATTGTGAGTCACAAACAATTCTTAAAAATTAAATATTAACTCCCAAACTGTCCTAGAAGTCTAATGGGAGCCTTCTCTTTTACCAGAATCTCTTCTCAGCCCAGTGTCAATCCACAAATGAAGTGACTCTGCCCCAGAAACAGTCCTGGACCAAAGCCTTTCCAGGCTGAAAGTGGGAACCACTTCAGAGGAAAACCAGGTCCCATTCAGGAACCTTACCCTGTTTCACATGCACACCTGCTCCTTCGTGAATGACAAGGTGAAAACCAGCACGAAGCAGACTCAAGAGTCAGTGCCCCCATCTGACACGGAAGCTGGGAGAGCATTTATTCTCTGTCAAGGACATCTACACCTCCAAAGTGTGTGGTTTTACATCACTGTGCAGAATTTCAGGTACAGCTTCAAAGTCCTCATAATCCATCTCGTAGTTTCAAACCGCGATATTTTATCTTTGTGAAATCGAGGCTAATCGAGTACAACTTACTCAAGTTCTCAACAGTGTGTGCCACTGTAACAATTAAGAAGAAAACAAACAAACAAAAAATCCGCAAAAAAACCCCAAACCAAAACCCTAGCCAACATACTTGTCGAGAGACTATCCAACGCTTTTTTTATGGTAATAAAGTTTTATCCGATTGAACCCTTAAGAGGAACTGAATAAACACGCATGCCTCGGTTAAGCGAGAATGCCACTTTAAACAACGAAAAAGAATTCGGAGAAAAGTAAACTTTATCTAGATAAAGCTCCCTTAGTACCTCTGAATGGTGCCCTACACTTCCATTCTCCGATCCAGAATGTTGTTCGTTTCCTTCATCTTCCACATCAGATCCTGAGTCTCGCTCGTCTTGCACTGGAGTAGCTCCTCCATCATCTATTCCGACATTAAAAAAAGAAAGTAAAATTCAGCGTTTAAAGGAACCGCACGGGAATCTGGGGGGGCTCCCGCTCTAACGGGGCAAGGAAACGGGGCTGTCCGAACAAACCACCCCAGACATCCCCGGGAACGCACAAAACCTCCTATACCTTGCGGGCAGCGACTGACGCACTGCCCAGACACCGGACTACTGAAGCAATTAACGCCGCGCTGCCCTCAGGCCAAGGCCCCGCCGCTGTCCCCCCGAACCCGCGGGCCCTGCCGCGCCCGACGCCCTGCCCAGAGGGTGCAGCGCCCCGCGCCCCTACCTGACTGCTCCCCGCCGTAATAGTGGGTGTCCATGCCGCGCCCCGCGGTGGCGGCGG
>VYZR01064777.1:35687-52243 GCA_013400675.1 Oxylabes madagascariensis
ATGTAGGAATGAACATTCAACAGGCATGTCCCCTGTCCTGCTGACACTCCAGTCATGCTGTTGCAGATGTCTCTCCAAGCTGGGAGACCTTTAAATGGGACAGCAAGTTGCCAGTGGATGCTGCTAGACAAGCAGTTTGTCATAGCCCTCCTCCTGATACAAACTTTGCTGGGTCTCCTTAATCCACCTGGAATGACCAGGTTGCCATGGCTGTTTCTCCAGGTGGACTCTACTGAACTGCAGAACAGCCTCACAAACCTCTCCATCATCGTCCGGGGAGAAAGTGTGTCCAGGCCTCTGAATATCGTTCAAGCTGCCAACGGGAGGGATGCCTTTGTGAAGGTACTGGTGCTCACAAATTCCTTGTTTAAAGACTGGGGATGCTTTCAGAGCTGTCTTTCTTCCTGGCTGAGGAGCCTTATGTGATAAACATTGACCCAGAGGGCTCCAGGCCCTTGCAGTTCTCAGGCACAGCTTTGACAGCACAATAGCAAGCAGTAAGTTACATCCAAAGTCTCTGATGATGGGCTCTAATTCCTCTTTTGTTTCTTTTCTCAGGGTATATATGGACGGATTTTCTTGTGGATCGTGAACAAAATCAACTCAGCCATTTTCAATCCAGCTTCTCAGAAGCCTAAAGACAGACATCAATCCATTGGCCTGCTGGACATTTTTGGGTTTGAAAACTTCAGCAACAACAGGTAGGAAACTCCAGATGCAATGCAATAGGAAGCTGAAAAGCAGCTGATGTAAAGGGAAAGAATGAAAAAACAAAGAGACACATGCTCTTTCATCATTGCTGCTGGTCTTTGCCACAGCAGAAAATGCTTCCCTTGTATTGCTAAGATTGGCAACATGCGGTGATGGTGGTCACCAGCACTGTGGAATATGGCAGTGTTGTATCTGGATTTGCATTTAATGCAGAGGCTAAACAAATAGCAGAGAGCAGTGCAGCACTGGCCAAGGATGACCACGGGCTTTCATCTTGTTTTTCCCCAGCTTTGAGCAGCTGTGCATTAACATTGCAAATGAGCACCTTCAGCAGTTCTTCGTGCACCATGTCTTCAAGCTGGAGCAAGAGGAATACCTTGCAGAGCACATTGCCTGGAATAACATTGACTTCACTGATAATCACCAGGCTCTGGAAGTCATTGCACTCAAGCCCATGAATATCATCTCCCTCATTGATGAAGAGAGCAGGTTCCCAAAGGTAAATTTCGGGTTTCACTTATAATGCCTGGCTTTGCACACAGCTCACAGGTAACACTTGGGTTTAGACACACAAAAGTGCAGAAGTGGCTTTCAGATATGTTAGGAGAAGCAATATCTTCTCTGCATAGATGTTTCTTTCAAACTAGCTCACTACACAACTGCTTCACTTTCTCCTGGAAGATGCTCTTCCTGGTGCCTTGCTGTTGAAACTCTTAACACCTGTTCCAGACAGAGAAGGAAGGAGGCTGGATCATTTTACAAGGTCTTCTTAGGAAATCTTTGAAATTGTTTATTGTTTGAGTATTGTTCTGCTGTTGGTCTGGGCTGCAGCTTGCTCTTTCTTCCCCTTGCTGATAGACTTAATTGAGCAATGTCACCATTGTGAGGAACTGAAGGGGACCTACAGGCCTGGCAGCTAACCTTGGTGCCAGGGAAGGTCATAAACAGATCATTTTGAGCACCATCACACAGCAGGTACAGAACAACAAGTTGATCAGGCCCAGTCAGCAAGCACCCTGCTTGACTAACCTGATCTCCTTCCATGACAAGGTGACCTGCTTAGTGCATGAGGGAAAGTCTGTGGCTGTTGTCTGCCATGATTCTTTGATTCTGTGAAATGTTATTCTGCAAAGGCCAGTCACCTCAAACAGAAGAGCGGAGATGAAAGTAGCATCTGATCTCAGACATCCCTGTAGAGCATTCTCATAGTCTGCAGAGCATGATGAGGCTAAACTGGAGTGTTGGTGCAGGAATCAGATGACAATGTACAGAAAAGCAAGCCCCTGCCTCAGCTCATTTGTAGTCTTTCAGGTAACTATTTGAAAGGATCATGTACAGGCAGACAGCTTTCCCCTTTCTTCCCTAAGAAGAGGGTGGTCCCACAGATCAAGAAAACACCTTTTCTATGGTTCCCAGAGCACGTAACTTCTGAGAGCACAGCCCCTACTGCCCTGGGCGCAGGCCAGTGCACAGAGCTCACATGGCCCATGAGGGGATGGCATCATGATGGCACCCCTTGAAGAGAAGCACCCAGCTGACTGCCTAGCCTCTGGAACTCATGGTCTGGGCATGCTGACTGGGGAGCGCAAGAAGAACTATGCCTGCCCAGGAGAAGGAGGAAGCATCCCTTACAGCTTCCTGGGTAGGAGGGCATGAGAAGGTTGGTGGGAGGTTTTGCTTGTGAGGGCCAAAGATCTGGTAAATTCTCAGCCTGGTGATGTTAGTAATGTTATGGGGCCTTGTGTACAGCCCTAGAACACTAGGCCCTGTGCTTGATGGTGTGTTCTGTCATGATGCTTTAGCCAGGGGTCTGTGCAAAAGGGAAGATACTTTTGGTAGTACCTTTCTCCAGATCTACTACACACATAAGGGCAGAATTTGAGCTTTTGTTATCTCTACGCATCACTTCTGTTTGTTTGCTGACCACAGACCAGTGCTGGGGACAATCGCTTAACCATATTTTTTACCTATATTTGTTTCTAGGGCACAGATGCCACCATGCTTGTCAAAATCAATTCCCTCCATGGTAAAAGTAAAGTCTACATCCCACCTAAGAATGTTCATGATACCAAATTTGGCATCAACCACTTCGCTGGGGTTGTCTTTTATGAATCAAAAGGTAAGCCTATCTCTGCTGGATACAAAGGGTGAAGGGAAGGGCATGACTTGCCCTGGATATGTGGCTCTCCAGGGTAGTGTTGATCTGAAGTTGATCAGGAGGTCAGAAGGATTACTCTAAGCCAATCTGCAAGTTACTGTAAATTAAATGGATTTTAGATAGACAGAGTGGTGCTAGAGCCAGCAGGCTGCAGAGATGACAGGCTAATTTTGTTTCCATCCTATAGATTTCCTGGAGAAAAATCGTGACACACTGAGTGCTAATGTAATGCAAGTGGTCCATTCCTCCAAAAACAAATTCCTGAGAGAGATTTTCCAGGTGGAAACAACCCCACCTAGTCTGGGACGTGGGACCATTCGACATCTTGGATCTGACCAGATCTACAAGGTAGGCTTACTGGCACTGTCTTGCGGAAACAACTCATTTCTACTGCCTTCCGTAAAGCTCTGGCTGTTCTCGATCTCCTCTTTTTTTTGCACTGTCTCTGCATATCCCTATCTCTTTCATTCCGATTGTTTCTGCCGAGGGGGCTGCAGGAAAAGTCGGGGTCTGGTGTTCATGCTATAAACAAGTGCAGTGTCAGCCCTGTCTCCCAGGTCTGCATCCCTGGACATCTGTGTAGCATGCCTGCAGGCAGTTTCAGAACCACAAGTCGTGATGCCTCCCCACGTGTGTTGTCACTATGTGACAAAGTTCACAATGGGTCATTATCACAGACTCCAATGTTCCTGTTGTGTCTGTTCCTAGTAAAAAATAAGGGTGTGAAGTGCAGTGGGCTAGAAAACAGTGTGGGGCATAATTCAGGTTCTCTGTCCTGCTCCAACTTCCATATACCTTAATTTCTGAACATTTAGCTATGTAGTGTCACCAGTAGATGAAGGTACTTTTGCTTTTGCTTGTTTACGTCTTTGAGTTTTTCTGTCAGGATACAGAACAATCAGCTTGCTATCCTACCTGTTATCTGTCTGTTCTCCTGGCATTTTTTTCTGATCTTGTCCTTTCTTCCTCTGTCTTTGTCCCAGTGTGGGTTTCTGCTGTCCAGAACACCTGGCCACGGACAGGTAAACATCCTGAGGGCAAAGAATATCATAAGTGGAATAAGAAGCAACAGATAACTAACTGGCTTAGCATCTCTTAAATGCTACGAATACCTCCAGATTAAATATCAGGTTTTATATTTACATTGCTCTTTTGCTCTAAAGGGTCTTGTCCCTATAAATAAGGCTGTGTCATTGAAAAAAAAGTACAGAAGCATGTCAAGAAAGGAAATACCAAATGTGGGCTACCCTATGTCAAAACGCACAGAAATTAGCTGTTGATATTCAAATAAATGGGATCACCATTGGGAAGCCTAAGAAGCAGGCTACAGGAAAGAATAATGAATGATGTGCTGGAAAACTTTTTTGTCCTGAGGTCTCAGAGTTCCTTTCCTGACACACCACAACAGAAAAGTCACCATTAACAACAAAATCACCTTTAACAATGTTGCATGTGTGAGATCATGAGGGCATGGGCTCCGGCTTTGTGTGGCCATCTCTCTGATGTTACAGCAGAAAGGCCTCTAAGGTCTGGGAGTGAAAATCACTTACAGCTAAAATATGTATAAGTTGTTATTACACCCACTTCGGGTGCTTACTAGCCCTAAGATGCATCAGAGCTGCAATGAGACATTCCCAGGAGCTGTTTTCCAAAAACACAAATGATTGATCACTGGAGGGCAGCCTTGCCCTGTAGCTAAAGCCAAGGGTGGAAGTCTGAGTATTCAAAAGGGCACTTTAGACATAAGAACAGCAGAATGAGGTACCCTAAAGATCATGGAAGTGAAGGGAGCCACTGGACTTTAAATTATATACTTTGAAAATATTCCAA
Source organism: Oxylabes madagascariensis (assembly GCA_013400675.1). Taxonomy (NCBI): domain Eukaryota; kingdom Metazoa; phylum Chordata; class Aves; order Passeriformes; family Timaliidae; genus Oxylabes; species Oxylabes madagascariensis. The sequence continues at coordinate 40,387 of VYZR01064777.1, forward strand.
CAACCCTACAATGGACCAACTCCCCCAAACAAACTAACAAACAAACCAGCCGTGTTGTGCTGCAATGATCAGCTCATTGCCTGTACATAAAAGGCCAGTGGAGTCCTTTTGTTACTTGAAATCTGTACTGTTGTCATTGTAATTTAATGTGCCCATTCTGAGGTGTAGAAACTTACACCTAATGCGATGATTTGTGTGAAAAAGACAGGTGGAACTGTGCTGTCAGAGAGGCTGGGGAAGTCTGGAGTACCTCATACCTTATACTCCAGTAAAAGTTTGCCTTTTCACTGCTTACTGTAGTATTAATGAGCAAGGTGGCGAGTCGTCCTAATCCCTAAGGAATGGGTTGTTCTGGATCTTTAGCATTCCTAGCTATGATGGCAGCAAAATATCTGGCCTGGAGTTTCTTCCTGCTTTGGGAGTGGCTGTTTCTCACCAAGCTTTCAGGCACATTCCGAGGAACCACAGCTTGGCACACAGGCCCAGCACTAAACACAGCCTTGGCTGGAAGAGACAGGTGCATATGGGCTCCTGCGGGTGGAATTACTTCTACCACAGCCAGCCCTACTGCTAGAACTTAGTGCCCAAGTAGGTGAAAGTACTTAGTGGGGGGTTTCTTTACAAGAATAAACCCAAATTAATAAGGTGCAGATGGCCAATGTAGCTCCCATGTAGGTAAATAATTTTTTTCTGGTGGTTGTGTGATACTGTTACATTGTGCAAAATTACAAAGGTTTGTTAATTTGCCTCTGAGAGTGAATGATGTTGCAGTCAGCATGTGCTTTCTCTTCCCAGGGCGTGGATACCACCAAGCGGCTCTCAACACTGGGAGGACAGTTCAAGCAATCCCTGGAAAAACTAATGAAAATCCTTGAGCAGTGCCAGCCATACTTCATCCGCTGCATCAAGCCAAATGACTATAAGAAACCACTGGTAATGTTCTAACAATACGAAGTCTTGCCTTTGATAAAGTTTGTAATGAGAAAAGGCTCTCAGTTGCTGTGTAACATCTTATAGCTGTACTTGGCTGTATCCAAGAAGAGCTGGAGTACAGGGTATTCCTGCAATAAACATAGTAGGAGGATACAGCATTGTTAATTTACAAAAGCATCTTGAAAAAGCACCACAGAGTAATGGATAGCAAAAAAGCACACAAGTGTATTCCTGAGTAGAGTTATAGATGCCTTTCCAGTAAAGATAAAGACAAAACTGAAAAGTCTGTAGCCCCTCAACACAGGAACAAACAAAAAACATTAGGATCAACAATGATCATATTATAAAAAAGCCTGAGAGAGAATAGAAGAGCTGTTGGAGTTTGTGAGAGGGGTGATTTGGCTTAATCTGACATACCAGGAGGATTCAGTTTGTCATTAGGATTTGTGGCTGGAACTCGGGGGATTCTGACTCGGTTCTACTCTAAAACCTTGTATGGTGCTGGTCAAGTGACTTAAAAAAATTTTGAAGCACTGCATGTGGCTTAGTTTAAGCCAATTTTTAATCTCAGATAAGAGTAAACAATAATAATAAGAAAAGAGCAGCATGACAGCTGTGCTTTGCATGGTATGCCCAAAGGCCTAAGTTGCTAATGCAGCTATTCACACCTGCAAAACTGTATGATCAATTCACTGCTCATCTGAAACTGCAGTTCTAGAATGAAAAATGGTAGCCAGACTGAAGTTAACAGACTGTTTCTATTGCTGATGTACACAAAATTGAAGACCCTTTGTGGTGACTTGTTTAAGCTTGTAATGAATTAATTTAGAGCACTGAAGAAAAATACAATTTAAAAAGCATAGTAGGCCATTTTGCAGGCCCTCTGAGGCTGGAGGTTAACAGACACATTCTGAGGGTACTGCACATGTACCTTTTTTCAGTGCTGAGTCTCCTTGTCTGCTTTCTCTTTCAGTTGTTTGATCGGGAACTATGTATCAAACAGCTGCGATATTCAGGGATGATGGAGACCATTCAGATCAGGAAAGCTGGGTACCCAATTCGCTACAGCTTTGAGGAGTTCTTTGAGAGATACAGAGTTCTTCTGCCATGGTCTCTTCGACAACAGGTATGTAAGCAAAACATGGTTTAAGGCTAATCTAACTTTTCCTTATGAGGCTTTAGTCTTTTCCACAGTAGGAAGTTCTTGAATTACTGCTGGCAGAGCTGAGAGAGCTGTCAGCATAGGAGATGTCAGCACAGGAACTGTTATCACAGTAATTATAGCTAAATAGTTAAATACTCCCTTCAACCTTAGCTGAAAACGCAGAGTTGCTTTGAGGTCCAGCTGTCCTTGGCCTGCTCCACAGAGACATCCCAGGCAGGGCAACATCCCCATTGCCATTGCCCTCGGATGGTTTTTATCTCTGATCACACATTTCTCAGGTCTCTGACATCCTCCTCACACCTTGACTCTGGAATGTTTGGTCATACAATCACGTTCCTCCTCTTCCTGACCATTTGAGCTGAACCACTTTCATTCATTGTACTGTCAGCCCAGAGGTCTGCAAGACCTCATCTGTTTCTGCTCTTCACCTTTTGGAACGCAGGGCAGTAGATCCTTGCATAGTACACCTGCTGTGTTTCACAGCCAAGCCCTAACATCATGATGCTTTTGCACATCAGCTGAAGAATGATATTCGACAGAGCTGCATCAGCATCTCTGAAGCAGTGCTGGGAAAGGGTGAAAGCTGGCAAGTTGGAAGGACCAAGATTTTCCTTAAAGTAAGTAAAAAGAACAGTTTATTGTCTTTTCTCATGAAAAACTGGATGCTTCACAGTACAGCTTAGCATGCTTTTGCCAGAGTAGTGACCAAGGAGGACTGGGCTGTCTTACAAACTCTCTCTTGAATCATCTTTGTTCTTGAAAGCCAAATAATTCAATGGAGAGGGTTTGGTTGGTGTAGGAGAGGCCGATCCCATTTCTGCGCTACAGTGTTGCAGCTGCAACAGCACAGTGCAATGTATTGGAGCATAAAAAAGATCAGGATACCAGTGCACTGTTGCAGAGGACCATCTTGCCTGTAGTATACCCCCAGCTGAAAACAGTCTTGCTGCAGGCAGATTCTTGCTAGCTTATGGCTATAGCTACACCAAGTCTGGTCAGGTGGTGTGCACTCTTCCTACTGCAGTCCCATAAATGCATTTTAGTCACATTATGCACCATCATGCTGATTTTGGGTCTCTTTCAGATCACGTGTCCCATTTCCAGAGGTTGTAGGTGTGTCTCCTAAGCCGGCATATCCACACTTTCTTTTAACAGGATCATCATGACACTGTATTGGAGCTGCAACGCCAAAATGTACTCACAGATAAGGTTCTTCTTATCCAGAAGGTGATGAGAGGATTGAAGGACAGGTCAGTGATCTTACAGAAGGGAATTTGCTTTAAATTGAAGTAGTTAATCTTTGTGGTGCTGCTTAACACACTCTGTACAGCACTTCTGAGTTTGAAAATGTATCAGTCTATACCTTCTACCAGCCCTAAATTTCATGCTCATCATGTAACAATGCACAGTGTATCTATGCAGATGTTGGACAAAGATTTGTTTTGGTTTAGTTTTGTTATTTTCGTGATATTTTTCAAAATGGAGTGCTGTGGCATGTATGAAAAGGAAGGTTTGAAAGAAGGACTTGCTCTTAATATTTTTAGTAAACAGTACACCTCTGGTAAGCAGGGAATCCCTATGGAATCTGTGCCCTTCTCTGAGCTACAAGAATTCTCTTATTTAAGATGCTTCTTTGATACAAGACATTGATAAGAATCTGATAGAAACTAACTAATCCTTCTCTTTGCCAAAGATGCCTAATTCTTGCATTGGGTCTGGTTTAGTTTGAAATATCTTCAGAAGTGAAATTTAGTCACTATCAAATAAATGTTTGTCCTCATTAAATGCTTTACATCATGATTTGTACTAATGGATCTTGTATCCCCTCAATCAGAACCATGATACAGGACTGAGTCTTGGTTTGGTTTAGAAATACTCTTGACCATAGTGAAGGAAGGACTAAAAAATATGACACAAATGCCCCAAAACTTCCCTCTTTTATTTCAGACTCTGCCTGCTATCCAACAGAGTATCCAAACCAAAAGCCTCACCTTGTTTTTACTTTTAACCCATCAGAGCTATGTGCTGCTTTTTCAGCTGCAGTGTGACAGTTTGTACCATGGGATGTTCATCTTGCTCAGATGGGCTCCTCGTCCTGGCAGCAAAAAACTGGGGAGAAAGAGGTTACTAGATGGGGAAGTTAACTTGTCCAGTCTTGATGTGAGAGGTTTTCAGCTCTTACTGAGCACTCTGACCACAGCAATTAATTTGGTCTGTAGTTGCTATGAGTATTTTTGCAGCAAACAAGGCTGACATCAGACTGTGGACATCCCATAAAAGGGAAAAAAAAGCCACCTTATTCTTTACTACTGTCATAAGAAGCAACAGAGATAACCTATTGTTTGTCACCTCACATGTCTGTCTGCTTAGGAAGCAGTTCCTGAAACAGAGGAAGTCTGCTGTAGCCATTCAGTCAGCCTGGAGAGGGTACTGCTGCCGGAAGGAATTCAGAAGGGTAAGATGAAGGTGTATCAATGAATATATATTTGTGTGTGTGTGTTTATATATTGTGCCCTGCCACACTGAGTGGAGTATTAGGAATTAAGATATTCTCAACTGAAGGGAGAATAGACAAGATGACAGGGTATAAAGGAGAGTGAAAGTCCAAGGAGGGCTCTGGGACCTCTCAGGGCTTGCTGAACTTGTGACATTTCTGCTTTTTGGTGAAATAGGAACTCAACTCACCTTTGGCAGGCCTGGCTCCAGAGACCTGATATATAAGTGATACCACACTTCCTATAGTCAGAAACACAAGCCTAGCCTTTGCGCATTATCACCATGCTATGAGCAAAGTGTCTTCCGCAACTGCTGCAGGAAAACTGAGAATTTGTAAAAAATTACCAGAAAAGTCATTATATCAATCTCACATTATTAGAAATTTTGCCAGGGGAAGTTCAGATTCAGATCAGATACTTGGAAAAAATTATCACTGAAAGAGTGGTCAGACACTGGAATAAGTTGCTCAGGGTGGTGGTAGAGTCACCATCTTGGGACGTGTTGAAGAAGCATCTGCATGTGACACCTGTGGCTATGGTTTAGGGGTAGTTATGGTGGTGCTGGGTTGACAACTGGACTAGATAATTTTGAAGGTCTCTTCCAACCTTGATGATTCTGTGTGATTCTGTGTGAAAAATATTGGCTGATCTTCTATAGATGGTGCATTTTCTGGGTGAGGAAAAGGGGGGGCACTCACAGATGGTGTATTTGTGTGGCAGGTATTATTATTATTATTATTATTATTATTATTATTATTATTATTATTATTATTATTATTATATCCCATACAACCCATTTGAGATGGGCAGGAGGAGAAACTGCCAGTTTCAGTCAGAAACATTCTTTATTCTGCATCAGTGATGCAGTTCCTGTCTGATTGTTTGTTCATTTGTTTCCATTCACTTGGCTTCATTTCTGCTCTGTTCCTTCTCTTGTCGTAATCCCAGGTTACCATTGTCACTTTCTGGAGCCACTCCCTGGAACAGATCCCCCGAATAACTCTATGTGCTAGTTTTAAAGGCCTATTACTGGTAGAAAACAAAGCATAAAGGGTAATATTACATTAGCCACTTGCAGTGTCTTTATCCAGTTACCGACTTTTGTTGCCTTCCACTCATCCCTGCTTACATCCCAACCCGTCTTGATGGTTTGGAACCATAATGATTTCTTCTTTCTGCACCACCCCCAGGTGCTGCTGGGCTTTGGGCGCCTGCAGGCCCTGTACCGCAGCCGGCAGCTGGCTCAGCAGTACGAGGCCACCCGGGCTCGGATCATCAGGTTCCAGGCCCTGTGCCGTGGGTATCTGGTGCGTCAGAAGGTGGCAGAGCAGAAGAAAGCTGCGCGTGTCATACAGGCATATGCAAGNTTATTATTATTATTATTATTATTATTATTATTATTATTATATCCCATACAACCCATTTGAGATGGGCAGGAGGAGAAACTGCCAGTTTCAGTCAGAAACATTCTTTATTCTGCATCAGTGATGCAGTTCCTGTCTGATTGTTTGTTCATTTGTTTCCATTCACTTGGCTTCATTTCTGCTCTGTTCCTTCTCTTGTCGTAATCCCAGGTTACCATTGTCACTTTCTGGAGCCACTCCCTGGAACAGATCCCCCGAATAACTCTATGTGCTAGTTTTAAAGGCCTATTACTGGTAGAAAACAAAGCATAAAGGGTAATATTACATTAGCCACTTGCAGTGTCTTTATCCAGTTACCGACTTTTGTTGCCTTCCACTCATCCCTGCTTACATCCCAACCCGTCTTGATGGTTTGGAACCATAATGATTTCTTCTTTCTGCACCACCCCCAGGTGCTGCTGGGCTTTGGGCGCCTGCAGGCCCTGTACCGCAGCCGGCAGCTGGCTCAGCAGTACGAGGCCACCCGGGCTCGGATCATCAGGTTCCAGGCCCTGTGCCGTGGGTATCTGGTGCGTCAGAAGGTGGCAGAGCAGAAGAAAGCTGCGCGTGTCATACAGGCATATGCAAGGGGCATGTTTGCTCGGCAAACCTACCAGAGGATAAAGCGGGAGGTAATGCTCACAGATACCTTGTGAACACATTCTTTCTATGAAATTCCGATAGAGATTTTATTTCTGGTAGAGATTTAAGCAAGTGTTGCCTTAACATAGCATTGGGTGTGGATATTCATTTTGGGGTATTTTATTTTGAACTCTTGCCAAGTACAAAAGCAGAGTGTTCAGCAGACTGATCTTGTTTACATTTGCTTTATGTGATTGTTATTATGGATCAAAATTTCACTGACGCAGCTGCAGTGGCTTTGACAGAAGGGAGAAAAGATCTGTGTGTATTTGCCAGTCCTGCAAGAGGAGGACTACAGCATTTCTACAGCATTCTACATTTCTACAGCAGGGTTTGATAATGGTACTCAGGGATCCATTCAGAAGGGAATCCCCACGCAGTGTGTCTGCAAGGTGCTACCAGCCCTTGGCAGACCACAGCACACGAGAGGCCTCTCCCTGATTTCCTTTCTACTAATGCTATACAAACAGGACAAAGCCAGTTTGCAGATTTCTGCCTGTGGCCTATTCCCTAAAATGCCAGATCTTGAACTAAGCCTGTGCTGAACAAAGTCCTGGTGTGGACACTTTGTTAAAGGCAGAAGGGAGTTGGCTCAGCAGTTGTACAAACAGCCACAGAATAGTCCTGTTGTCCACAGAATAAGCTGGAAGCCAGGAATATCCACTTGAAAGAAGAGAAACATCTCATCCAAGTCTTGGGACCCCTGAAAGCAAGGGAAGAAGCTGTGAGATTACAAAAGCTAGGTATGCTGGTGGAGGAACACTGGCCTGCGTTACCCAGCTCACACCTGCAGACTTGCTCAAACTTCTGAGCACTGCTATATTTAAAGAAAGAGAAGACATAGTTATAACCCTATTTGTAATGGTGCTTTGAAAATATAACAAGGCAAACACATACACATTTCTGATTGCAGCATAAGCTGGCACTTTAGCAAAATATGCCCCATGCTATTACAAGTCGCCTGACACAAAACATTTTAAAAATTTAAATATTGTGGTGTTTTCTGCTGTTAGAAATTCTATGCTTTTCCTGCATTATCTCTTGTTGATTAAATTCTTGAATAATTGCACATCATTATCAACAGGCCAACAGTCCATAAAGACAGCTGTAAGAGCAGGGCCCTGCTGCTGTTGTGCCAGGTCTTTGTGACTGCTTGACACAAGCAATATTTGACTTCCTGTTTCAACACTGCACTGGCAGAACTGGACCTCACAGTCACATGTTGAAATGAAATATCATCTTCATACCCCTTCAGTCTAGCAGAATGATGTTCATTCATGATGTTCACATTCAAGTCATGCCTATTTCTGTGTTTACAGGAACACCTGCCAACTCAGGAGAGAGAGGAGGCAGAAGCAAGACAAAGCAGGAACGTGCTTGCCAATAAACCAACAAATCTTGATGTTATCAGCGACCAAGAAATGGTGGACAAAATTTTTGGGTTTTTACCTTCTATGATTGGAGGCCAAGAAGGACAGGCCCCTCTGGGTTTTGAGGTACAGAGCTGCAGACTGGTAATGCGTAATGCTTATCCCTTGTGTAACCCCACTGATTGTTGGAATTCCATCAGTGGTCAGTTCTGTTTAATGAACTTCTGTACAGTGAAAAAATCCCCCAAATTAGTCATCCAGTCACTAAGGCATCTGTTGCAGAGGTGAGTTTTTGGTCACATGGAATTTAGGAACTATATAGCTTCAAACTGTGCATTTGTTTCTTTGGCCCAGCCAAACAGTGCTACCCTCTGCATTTTGGCACCAACCTCGTGCTCTGCTGACAGTGCTCTCAGTGATTTTCTGCCTGAAACAAGCTGAAGGTTCATGACCCAAGTTATATCATATTCTTGAAAGCAAAATTTGGAATATACTTGTCCTGTTAGCTGTGAAGGTTGGAATTTTGTAGGAAGAGGTGGGCAGAATAGAACGGTATGGATAAGTACAGGATGTGAACAGTAACACCTGGATTTTCCATCAGCAATATTCTTGCTGAGGACCAAGACAGGAAGACCATATGGAATGGATGCATCTCAGAAGGACAAGCTCTGAGTCCAAATGATCTGTTGGTAGCAGCTGTAAATGGCTTTGGGGTTAGTTGGAAAGGCAAATTCTGGAAGACCTATGGCCAAGGGAAAAGAAAAAAAGCAAAACTAAACATAAGAATATCAGAGTTCAGCAAAAGAAAATATGCTTCTTTCTCATGTTCTGCACAGGACTTAGAAACAAAGCCTAACAAGCTGGAGGAAGTGGACCTGGACATGGTTCCCATGAGTTTGGAGCTAGAAGAGGAAGCACATGGTTTGGAAGAGTATACCTTCCCCAAGTTTGCAGCTACTTATTTCCAGGGGTCTTCCACACATACACATATCCGGAGACAGCTGCGGCACCCACTGCTCTACCATGACGACAAGGACAACGTCCTGGTATCTTGTTCCTTGTTGTTCATGTTGAACCTGCTTTCTCCATAGCCCTGGCTTTATAAGTTCCCTCATCCCTGAGTCCTGGTTCTAGCACAGCCCTGGGAACCAGAGACTCCAGAGCCAAGGAGGTTGTCCTGAGCCCTTGTATTGAAAGCAGCAGTTCCCATCAGCATTTTTTGGCATTTTGCTGGCAGGCACTTCACACAAAAATGTGCCCAACACAGGATCTCTGGTCACCTTTGTTCTTGCCCAAAGAGGGAACTCAGATGTGTGTTTTGACTTCTCCAGACACCCTTTGGGACGAAAATGGACTGGAGAGAAGCAGCATAAAAGCTTATCCATTTCTCTGCTCTTGTTAGGGTTGCTGGTCTGTGAGATAGGACAGAAGGGGGAGTGCCAGGCCTCCAATGTCCCGTTGAACCAGAGGGGGATTGAGGAGGGTGTCTTCCTTGATTCTAAGCAGCCTGGCAGAATGGAAGACCCCATCAAGAACTTTGCTATTACTTGGCTTTCTAGTACTGGGCATGAAGGATCCTGGCAGACTCCACTCCACTGCTTATCTGTCCAGGTCAGCAAATGCAGAGTGCAGTTCAGCCAAGGCTTCTCCACTTCCCTCAGCCACAGCACACCTCCAAGGGACCAGTAAAGGGAATGGTGAGGGCTCAGCAATCACAGAGGAAATCTGACCTTCCCCTCGGAGCTGTACCCTCTTCCTTTAGCAGGAAAGTGTTGTGTGTTGCTGTCTTGTTGTGTGGTATGAAACTAAACTCTTTGTGTAGGCAGTCAGAGGAAATGGGAATTTTAACAATTTGGACTGGGTAAAGGAAGAAAATGCTTGTAATCTAAACAGGCAGAAATGGCATGGAGCCATTGGTCCTGTTGGCACTGTCTGACTGTGCTTTCTGCTACTATAGGCTTCTCTAGCTGTGTGGGTGATCATCCTGAGGTTCATGGGGGACCTGCCAGAGCCACTAATGTTTGCCAAGAGTTCCACCACCAGGAGCAGCTCCGTGATGACACAGATATATGACACACTTGGCAAGAAAAACCAGGTCCAGTTGAGGAATGACAGCCCAAATATGGTGAGACAAGCAGGCTATGTTTGTGTTTTCATTTGCTTTCCTTGGTTTCTCTGCTGTTCTACCAAGAGGGAGAAAAGCAAAGGAACTCTTTCATGCTACTGTACTTGAAATGCTAGAAGTGCAAAACAGCACCAGTCAGTCCTGGCAGGACATTCAGCTCCTTCTGAGCTGAGAGGAAAAAACAAAAACATGTTCACTTGAGCATCTTTCTGTCCTTAATGGCTCATTCTTGCTGTGCATTAAACTGATTTCCTATGATGGTAATGTGTATTGCAGAGAGAAGGCAGAAGGGATAACAAGATTTCTAAGGGGATTTCATCCTTGAAACTGAAGCGGTCATCCAAGCTGACAGGGAAGGTAAGAGGTGGAAATAAATTGCTTCTCTTTCTTCTTGCTTGAAACCCTGTCTTCACCTTCTGACAGATGTTATGTGAGCAACCTCCCAGCTGAGAACCTGTTCCCCTGCCAAGCCAGGGCAGCCCTTTGTGGGATACCTGGTGCAGTGTTCTTTGGAAATGATCCCCATGTGCACTGATGTCATTTGTTCTCTGGCAGAGAACACAGGGAGAAATTTATTACTGAGAATTGTTGGCATTATGGAACAGTTTGCCCAGAGGCCTGAGCAGACTGAGAACCATGTGCTTAGGGCTGTATAGGACAGTACAAGAAAGTTCTCCTGGCCAGATATAGTGCTGTAACAGCACATTTAATGAGTTACCTTAGAGGGAAGAGGGCAATATGGCCTGGTTCTCCTGCACTGAGCAGGGAGAGTTTTATCCAGAAAGATAGACAAGAAATGTCTCTCATTTATGGGAGAGGTGCCTGCTAAGAGGAGTTCTAGAGCACTCTGGGGTTCTACTCTGTTTCTTTCAGGTGACAGATCAGCTACGAAGTGGAGAAGAGGCTTTCCAAGAGGACATCTCGATCTCTCAGAGACCTATGTCCAACCTAGAAAAAGTACACTTCATTATTGGCAATGCAATTCTGCGTCCTGCCATCAGGTAGGAAATTTGTACCTGTTTCCTAGGGCCAGGTGCCCATTACATCAAGGAAATCCAGCATCCTTTCTCTACAATCCTGGAGAATGACTTCCTTACTGCCTTTTCTGGTATTTTCATGCTGCAGTTTAAGCCAGCTGCCTCCATGTTTGGCTTTCTGAATACCGCACAGGTATGGAAAGGGGCAGAGCTCAGAACTGTCACTCAGTAACACTTGAAGGTGGAGCACTGCCCTAGAACGAGGGAGAAGAGTCACTCAGAGGAGTCAGAAATATGAAGTTAATGTATACTGGGTGGATGGAAGGTTTCCCAGTAGCCTCTTTGAGCACTCGAGCAATGTCCCCACATTGGATGCTCGAAGGTCTGGATTGCTGAGTGTATCAGAAACTAAGGAGAAATCCTGACCACAAGCAATGTGAGGCTGGACCTTAGGCCAAGCATGGTGTGAGGATAAGGCAGAAGCTCGTTGGTTCTGACCTGACCCCATGAATCCTCTCTGTTTTATCCTAAGAACTCTCCTCTAACAAAGCTCACAGACACAGGCCATGCCTTGACCTCAGTCATGGTCTGCATTCCTCTCTCTACAGTCACTTTGCTTCAGCCAAGACAATCCCTAAAGCAGATTCTCAGCTCGCAAAAATTGCATTCAATCCATATATCATAACAGCCACAGGCTAAGTACCTACACCTTCAGTTTGTGTTTCATCAAATGTCTTATCAGGAGAA
>VYZR01064779.1:0-11551 GCA_013400675.1 Oxylabes madagascariensis
CCTGGAAGTGTTCAAAAACTGAGTAGATGTGGCACATTGCTCTCTCCTACAAACATTACTGATACCATTTTCACTGAAAACAAAAAAAAAAAATCAGTGCTTCCAGCTCATTGGATTATACACAGAAAAAAAAATACATTTTTATAAACGCATCTTCAGAGGATTCACTATATATTGAGGAGGAAAAGAAAATAAGAGAAGAAAATTTCATAGAATTAAAGAATATTCTGAGTTGGAAGGGATCCACAAAGATCATCGAGTCCAACTCTTAAGTGAATGGCCTATATGGAGATTGAACCCACAACCTTGGTGTTTTTATTACAAGGCTCTGTTTGGGACACCTTCCAAATTATTGCCATTCTACTGGTGTCAGATTAAACCAGTGAGCTGTCAGATTGATTTGGAGTATCTAGAAATAACTTTTTTTTCCCAAAATGTTGTTTTGATGAGTTTAACACAGGCATCTTTTGTTCATCCCTTAGAAACACAGAAATGAGATCACGTATTACTTTAATCCTAAGAATTAGGGTTTAGGAGGTGACATGAGAGTGATTGGATTCTCTCTGGGACTGCACACATCTGATAGTTCTCACTCAATAAGCATCCATCTTTGATATTAATATAAAATTTTATATATTGGCATTAATAAACTACATCCCCTGCAATGCTGTCATAAATCAAAGCTGTCCCTGGCCCAGCTATTGTCTCCAAGTACACCTAGAAATGGAGGTAGCCACCAATGTAGAGATGCTGATATTTTTCTAGTACTGGTTGTACCTCTATTTTAGCATATTTTCAGGTACGGGAAAAGAAATGGAAATAAAACAGCAACTATTTTGAAAAATTGTGATGTAGAAAATATATATTTACTTCTTCTTGCCTCAGAAGTAGAAACATACTTCACTACTCATAATTTTGGGCAATGCTCCATTCGGTTCATAATTTAGATGTATGATTTTGTACTTTGGATCTGCTCAGTTAGATGCACAACACAATTTTAATTATTTCAAAATGATTTAAATGGAATAATAAATCTAGTGTTTGATGTAACATGGCTGCCTGACCCAAAGAAATATGTGGGTAATTATCATGCTTCCCAAGTGGATTTTTTGTTCCTCAAATCTGTCACTAATTAGCGGCCACACACCCAACAATCACTCAGAGTTACTATGATATTTTGCTGCATTGTTTCGGACAAGAACGAAATAATCCTCTTAATGAAAATAAATGCCCAGATTTTTTTCTCCTAGGCCAAAATGAGAATGTAGTTGGTCTGATTGTTATGAGCTTAATAAACAGAAGCGACTTAATAAATAGAAAGGTTAGGAACTTGCATACTTACTTTCTAAACAAGAAAACTTGGAATCAACCCTGGGCACAGGCAGTGTGGGCAGACTCAGGAGAAACCACCACATTCTCTTCCCAGTGGAAAACCAGAGTACCCAGCCTGAACTGCTCCACACTGCAGAGAGCTATGCTGGGCTTACTTGTCAATAATTAATCAGTTATCTTTGAATTAATGTTATCTTTCAAAGTATCTCCAATTCCATTATCACTGCAGAGCACTTAGCAAGGTCACATCAAAGGGAGGTAAATGTAGACCAGTCTAGTAATGAAAGGGTCTAGACATGAATGAGGACTTTTGCTTAGAAGAGGAAAGATCAGTGTACCTTAGGGATGCTTTTAAAACTTTTCTGTATAATAATTCCTGTGTGGTACACCACCATTCCAAATCCCATTTTCATATTGTAGTTCAACATCCTAACATCCAATGTTAGGCAGCAATGTCCTCTTTAAAGGCCAACGACCTAAATTAATAATAACCAGCAGTAATAATGTTGATTTATCATCTCTGGAGCTACATTTTTCACATGTGTCTAGTAAAACTTTGAGCAATCTCCTCCATCTGGACACTTTTACTCTCGATGCCATTATCCAAGTGCAGGTTTCAGCTGCTCTCAGGGCTCTAATCCATGTTTTGTCTTTGACTGCTCTGGGAAAATTAAATAAAAAATAGGTTGCTGAGGCATGAAAAAGGATAGAGAGAGCCAAGAAGAACACATGAAACAAAAGCTCTTCCCCAAATCCTGCTTCAATTCATAAATCCTTGATTATATGTGGAGAGGGTGACATAACCTCAAAAAAAATTTCCTCAGAGTTTTATGATATTTCAGATAAAAACAAACATTCCTTCTCACTTTGTTTTTAGTCTGAATATTGCTTTTTTATTTACTGCATGTGCTTTTTAAAAAATAATACTGCTTTACCTGCATACTATTGCATTTTTTCATTGTGTAATTGCATTGTATAAATTTGTGTGTAAACACAAGAAGAAAGGAAAAGAGCTGCTCTGCACACAGCCCTTTCTCTTTATCCAGGGCTTCCTGTATGGTTAAGTTGAAAATGTTAAAAAGTGCATAATGAAAATAAATATACATTAGGCATTACCTTCAAATAACTGCCATATATGCATGAGTGTATGTATGTAAAGTGTGTGTAAATGGCAACTTTACCTGTCTATATACAAAGAATAATGTATAATAACTACAGTTTCTTTAGTGGAAAACTTTTCCAAATCATAACAAGCAAATCACTAACCTAAAACCTGGAGATATTATCTTCTGTGACAACCTGGAGCTGTTTACAATGACACATAGGTGATTCCCTCTGGAGAACTGCACCACCAAAACCAGCACAGACGTTCCCAGTTTGGCTGCTTAACCCAGGGAAGAACAAACCAAGGGATATGAAAACAAGTCATCATGACTAAGGTTGTTTGGAATTTCATAGGATGCCTCGTCCCTGGAAGTGGACGAGGACCAGCTTCGATTGGTCTTGGAGCAACCTGGTCTAGTGGAAGGTGTCTCTATCCATGGCAGGGGGACTAGAACAAGATAATCTTCAAGTACCTTCCAACCCAAACCATTCTGTGATTCTATTAACGATTATAAATATCTCACAAAACAAATTCTCCCTAGTTCTTTTAGGTTTACTGCTTGTCTTCAAGGGTATAAAGCATGACCTAATTACAGCAGCAATTACCAGTTGTTTTAATGACAGTTTTAAAGACTTAGCGGGTGGAAATAAAAAGGTTGATTTTTTAACTACTGACCATAAGTTGGTTTTCTGAGGATTCCTCTGTGAAGCTGTCCCTGGCTGGCAGTGAAGGCTGTGAGCTCCTGCACCCTGTCCCCACCTGGCGTGGACCTTGAAACCAAGCTGCTGCCCCTGGCCCAATGCTGGCACTGCTGCAGAGGAGGTTATTGCCTCAGCACATGCTCCACATCTCTTTTTGCTAATCCACATCTTTTTCGAGTGCTTTCAGGTAGCAGCAAGTTGTGCTGATCTTCCTCTTATCAGCAGTTGCCAGGACTTGGGATAGTAACTTTGAATTAGCACAATGAGTAATTCCACCAGTCCTTTGGAAGTGTTTTCAGCAATAGCTGCTGTATGAAATTATTCATTTCCCATTGCTGTCAGCAGTTCTTTTATTTACCAGGATTTTTCTATCCTTTATTCCCAGCCTTGATACTGACCTTTAACTCACTGGTTCCGTTCTATCCTTTCCACAGTCCACAGAAATTCCCATTACTCTGCAGTCTGGGTGCTGTGTGGCAGCAGGCACCTCTGCTCTCACTCCCCAGCTCCTGGCCTTCAGGTCAAGTCTGATTTTTGCATGTTAGCATACACCAGAAGTACTGATCCATGGGAGCAGCTGATCGTCCCTGCAGGACTGCAGGAAAATGTCCCCAGGGTGTAAAGGAGAGATTGGAAATATGGACATGCACAAAATCCTAGAATCATGGAATCTCCTGAGCTGGAAGGGATTCACAAGGATGGTTAAGACAAGCTCCTGGCCCAGCACAGAACTCCAAGAAGCCCACCCTGTGCCTGAGAGCACTGTCCAAATGCTCCTTGCACTCTGTCAGGCTTGGTGCTGTGACCACTGCCCTGGGGAGCCTGTTCCAGTTGCCCAACTTCCCTCTGGGGGAAGAACATTTTCCTAATATCCAGCCTGAACCTTCCCTGACACAGCTTCATGCCATGGCCTCAGGAACATGAATGTCACATAGACAAAATTAGAACCTTTACAATGGCAAATGCAAGCTGGGGAACTCAGCTTGATCCAGTCCTGCCCCTCAGGGCACCCTGTCTCAGCTGGAGCAAGGGGTCCTGGTCAGACAGACAATTCCAGCAGCATTGATTGCTGCAAGCAAACCCACATGTCCACACCATCATTTAAATGAGTTTGTCAAACACATTCACATTCCGTTCCCACCTGGTCTGTGCTCCATGATTTTTACCAGTGCTTTATGGTTACAGGATGTCACACCAGGGGGGTTGGGGGTGGCAAGCACCAGCACTCGCCCCTGCCTGCTCACCTCACAGGCGAAAACATGGAAACAGAGGGCAGAGACCATAACAGCTTTGGCTCCTCTTTCACAGTGACACATTTTAATGGGAATGTCTGGTTCTTTAATTATTTCCTCATTATATATGATACAGCATCACTTGCGTGCGAGCTGTTTCAACTAATGTGATTTTGCTATGGAGAATACAAGAGAAGGTGCTTCATTAATGTGTTTGCCTTGAACAGCAATCAACACGATGAATACACCCCACATGACCAGGATAAAACAAATTGAATCATTCCAGCAGCTTTTATTTATCCACTTTCCATCCAGGTGCACAGAAAACACATTTCATATTAAATCCCAACTACATAGTGGACATAAATTTTTACAAAGGTATTAAATTGTTTCTATTTATAAAATGATTTTCACTGAGATCATAGATCCCTAGCTTGGATTGACTGCAAACTCACCATCCTGCGACTTGATTAAAATGCATTATGAGGGGAAGATGGCAGGAAGGCAGCCTGCATTTTCCAGGCAGAAAAAAAGCATCCAGCTTGCCCTGCTGAATGTCCTTTGAGCAGAGTTGCTGCTTAAGCAGACAACTGCATCTTTGCTGCATGCTCAGATAAGCCCAGCTCCAGAATGCCACATTTTCCATTCCACATTTCCATTTAAAATTCCTGTTTCATATGTTTTTCTGAGACCAGTTACTTGCAATCTGGATCTTAATGCAAATATTTAAAGCTTAAGACAGAACCAGGAACAGCTAGCTCGAGAATTGACAAAGCATTAGAAAGCCTTTTATCTTCCCAAGTTACCATTTCACATTTGATTCAGCACAAAAGTATTGGCGCACGGGCCCCTGTCTGTGTCCTCATTAATGAAAAAAAGGACAACAAGAGCGAACAGCTGAAATAGATGTCACACAAAAATGCAATTTTTAGTGAATGAGAACATTCCCCAGTGCTCAGCCACAGGGGACTGTGAGCACCAGGGAGGGCTGAGCTGAAGGTGACAGCTGCAGTGACCCCCCAGCTTGCCCAGGGACCAGTGGGACGTGGGGAAGTGGGACTGGGCAGAAAAGCACAGGAGTAGCACCACCACCAAATATATTCGAATTTGTGTGTGTGTACATACTTTATATGGGTATCTATATAAATTATCTGTATATATGGATCAGATCAAATCCAGGATTTCCCTTCATTATACAGTATTAGAGTGTCCAGACCTCAGTGACCCACAGGAGGACACACAGACCCAGTATCGCCCTATACTCTTTCCATCTGATCTTCTGACATTTACCTTAAAACCAAAGCACTTGCATGAGCCCTTTCCCAAGTGTTTGTATCCTTCAGTTGTGATGATGGGCATTCCTTGTTGCCCTATGGGTAGCTAATCTTCCTGGAATCTGTAAATATAATATTTCAGATTTGTAAGAATTTCAAGAGGATATTCTTGTGCTGTATTTTCTGTTTCACCCTCCCTTGCAGAGTTAATGGCAAAATGCCCTTAATGTCCCTTTATAGGGATAACCAGAGATATGTACCATAGCAAATCTACCTCTAATAAAATGAAATGTTTGAATTGAATTAAATGAGATTCTGTTGATATCTTTGCTGGAAAATCAACCTCTTTATTCTTAAATTGACCTATCCTTCAGTCTCTGAACACCTAATTGTTAATTCCCCAGTGTCTGCTAATAGGTTTGAAACCAAAGGAACATGAATGGTAATTGGAATGGTTTAAACTCCTCCACATTGATTTTTTTTTTTTAATGCTCTTACTGGCTTCTTGACCCTAGCTGTGCCAGTGCACTCTGTGTGTGTGTGAGCGAGTGTGTGTGCTCTGCAGATATCTGCACACACACATGTGCTGTGGGATTTGTACCGATAAATACACAAGACCCAGCTTGGAAATGGCAAAATCACAATGACATTCATTCAGCCAGTGCTACATTTCTGTTTGGTGAATTCTCTGGGTCTGATAAAATAACGTCAAAATATCGTGTTTTCTTGGGATTCAACACTTAAAAACCTGGCAGACTCCAATTTTTACTGGCCTGCGTGTGATTGTAGCATGGCAGGGGCTGCATTATAGGAGATGGGAAGCTGAGCCACTTGTGCTTGTTCTGAGGGGGTGATTTGGCGTTGGTAGCATCTATTACAAGTACCCAACACTGTACTTTAACTTCTTATATTTTAACCCCTAGTGCCAAAAGGTCACTTTCTTCCAAGCTGTCATTAGCTCCAAAAAGGAGCAATATCTTTGCCAGTGTCACTATCCCTCCCCTTTGGCCCAATCAGATCTTGCTAAATAAATCATTTAAAAAATGAGTTTAACATTCCAGTCATACCCATCTCCTCGTCTGGTCTCAGTAATGCCATCTAGGTGGAATTTACGCTCAGTGTAATAAATCCAGAGAGTTTCCTTCCTTGATTAATTCTCCACCTGATATTTTGATTTGCTGTTAATTTTGTGTCTTAGGTTGCAATGCAAGATGGAACCAGAAGTATGTATTCTATCACCATCTGTTGAAACCAGGTGGAGCAGTGTTCTTTATCTCTTCCATGACCCATCCCTCACAACTCCGGGNTCCAACAGCGACATTTTGCTTCCTCTTTTAATCCTGCTGTTTTGTCATTGGGGAGTGAACACGCCACCAGCAGTAAACAAGGCTGTGCATTGGAGCTGCCCATGGGGATGGCTGCCCATTCCTGTGCCCCGCTCTGTGTCAGCCCTGGCACCACTGCCCTTCCCCAGACAACACTAGGTCAGGGATCCCACCACTACAAATGCAATTTCTTCTCCCTTTCCAATACTTGAAGCGTTGCCTCCAAGACAGAGCTTCCAGTCTATTTTCTCCTCTGTTCATTCCTGCACAGCATATTTTAATTCAGATTTTAAACAGGTAGCTCTTCACAGAAAGACAGAAATCATGTATTACAAAGGCTCCCAGCAACACTGATACCTCTCAGACCCACACACACACGAGAAACAGTGGGTTTATCTCTGCACAGTGATGCATGAGAAGTATTTCTCTGCTCAAATGAAGAGATACAGCTGAAAACCAAAAGATATAAAAAAGGTAACGCTTCTAACACCCAGTGAAGATAATGACAGTGTCATTCATGCTCACAGATATATTGGAAGGATTTGAAAAAATCCTGCAATTTGTCTCTTCTTCTGACAAACAGGATGCTCATCATCAGTTGCAGCTGTGAGTAGTGCCATGACTCTGGATCCAGGCCTCAGCACCATGTGCAGAGAGCCAGTTACCCCAATGTGGCATTGCACCTTCAGAGTGAAAACAGCTTCTACAGGCTCGTCTTGCTGTAGAGCCCAAACAGCTGCAAAAACCTTAATTGTCCCATATTGGTCATCTTGGTGATAATTTCCAGAAAGCCTTTTAAAAAACTCACTCCTGTACTTTCTGAGCATTATCCTCCACGTACATAAAGATACACTACAGATCTTTCCAGCCATGTCTGCAGCTATGAATCCAATATTAACTGAAGGGTCAAGCAATCCCTGTTTTAACTCCCCCTTTTTTTTAACACTGATCTCAGCAGTCACTAGGCCAATGTGCAGTCTGACATCTCACACTATACAACACTGGAGCAAAACAGGATGGGACAAGTCAGTTCCCTCCAACTGGGATTCATGAGGCAGATGGATGGATGTCCTAGGGTCACTATATCATGCTTGTATCCCCAGTCGTGTGTTCTGTTTATGCTGGATATTAAGTTCTGCACCTTTAAGACTGGTTCTGAGAGCAAAGGTGGGGAGGGAAAAGCACGCAGTTTGTTTTCAGAGACTGCCCTTGCTGCCCCGCATTCCTGCACAGGGACTGTGTTTTCTTCAGCATGGACAGCGGGAGAGAGCTCTCCTTTCCCTCTAGGTAGTTTTTTTTTAGATAGCTGACGCAGAGATGTTCCCTGGACTGTAGCTTTTCTTTTTCTTGGAACTGATCAGCCCTGCTCTGGACTGAGAACTCAGAAAAACACCAGGAGTTCACATCTGTGGCCCACAAAGGCCCAGGACATGGCATTTTCCAGCACTGGAAGGACTGATAAGAGATTGAGCGAGCTGAGATACACCCCACAAAAGAACGTTCTGAATTGGCCGTCTCTTCATAACAACAAGAGGTTTTACTGTTTAATATTATTCATTTTTTTATGCTTGTGAATACTCTGCTTGTTAAATAAACAGTATTTTTCCACTTTTCTCTGAGGAAATATCTTTTTCTCCAGAAATCATAGAATCATTGAATGGTTTGGGTTGGAAGGGTCATTAAAGATCACTTTGTTCCACACCCTGCCGTGGGCAGGGACATCTTTCACTAGACCAGGTTGCTCCAAGCCCTGTTCTGGTGGCCTAGAACACTTCCAGGGATGGGGCAGCCACAGCTTCTCTGGGCAACATGTGCCAGGTCCTCACCATGCTCACAGGCAAGAATGTCTTCTCCATGTCTAACTTAAAACTCTCCTCTGTCAGTTTGAAACTATTCCCCCTTGTCCTGTCACTACATGTCCTTGTAAAAAAAAAAAAAATGCAGTCATGGTTCTCTGGTGGCGCTGAGATCCTGGTGCGGTCTCGTTTCTCCCCTCCCGGTGCCAGCAGCAGCCCTGAGCTGGCCCAGTGTGTTCACGTATCATCCAGAGAATTCTGACACCAAACCCAAGGGGAGTTCAGTCCCATACTGGAGCCACATGTAATATACAGTGCATCACCCTTTGAAGGATAAAATCTTGATCCCCATTGGTTTTAACTAGAAATACTGGGAGTGGGTCTCCTGCATCATATTGAATTAGTTCTTGCAGGTCTGCTGCCAAAGGCTTTCTGTAATCAAACAAGGTTTAAAGTAACCAAATTAGTGTCTCCATCACTGGAAGGATTTACTGAAAATAGGAACATTTTTATGCACTCAATTTTGTCTCATTCAAGGCATACTGGATAATTTTTATCAGATGATCAGCAGGCAGTAATATTTTGATGCTCTGATGCTACTGAAATCAAAATGTCACAAAAAGCACACTGTACAATTTTTATCTTGAGAAAATCTAATGCAGTATGCCACTTCAAATTTTAGTTAAGTGGTCTTATATCATAAAGAACAGTAGGTATTTTGGTCTGCACAGCAGAAGCAATCTTCCCGGTACAACCTTCCCCAGTTGCATTTCGCTCTTACCTTTTTAAATATAGGGTTGTAAGACAAATATTATTAGCACAAAGAGCTTTAAAATCTTGAAAGTTTAGACTCTTGAGGAATACAGCGGCCCCTAAAGACAGTAAGCATCACCAGGACGAAAAGCAGAACCATCAACAAGTGTCAACAAGTAATTTAAATCCTTGTTGAAAATCTGCATGATTACATTATGAGGGAAAGTATCTGAGGAAGTAAGTACTCTCTGATTTCCCATGGTACAAGGGCACGCTGCCTGTGAATTGCTGAGACATTTCAAAATCACTTTGCAATTCAGGCAGAAGCTGATGAACAGCCCATGACATGTAATGAGGAAAAAAAAATCACCAATCTGAGAGCTGGGAAACCTTCTGGTGGGAAAATGGGCTTTTCCTGTTATCTTACAAATGATCTCTCACAATGAGAGAGTTAAAGAAATTTGTCCAGGACACACATGCAGCTGGTGGCAATGCCCTTCTGTTGCTCAGAGATTATCTATATCAAACAAAAAATATTAAAGTAACGATTCCCTATGCTCTAGGGAGGAACACTTCATCTCACTTTACTTGTAAAGAGAAATCTTCTCTTATGTCATAGCTCAATTATAGAGAGTGGTCAGAGACATATTGGTGAGAAGGACAGAGGGAAAGGAAGGGAAAGGGAAAGGTCACAGTGTTCATGGGATGGTACTGAAGAGTTTTTCCAGATGAGTATTTTGTCACAGACCTTCCTTCCTGCTCATAATGAGAGAAAGTTGTGGCTGACCAGTTAATACTGCTGGGGCAGGGATACTGTTATAGAAATAAAATCTGGTCGATCAAAAAAAACCCCAAAAAACCTAACCTGATGGCCAACTAAAACTTAATACCTACTGGTATTGTTGTCAAAAACAGCTATTAGAGGTAAAAAGGAATGGAGATTTATGTTGTTAATCACTTTGCTATCTGCCCTTCACTCCTCTACAGTGGGGCAGCAATAATACTCCTTGCAAAAGTCACATGGAAGCAGCTAACCTTACCTGAATCATCATTTTTTGTGTGTTAGCTGCCCTTAATATAAGAAAATTAAATTAAATTAAATTAAATTAAATACAAACTTCCAACACAGCAGGATAAGAATCAATTTTGCCTTAAAACGATTACACAAACCTGGAGCTGAGCTTACATAAGTAAAACTATTACCAAGTTTTGAACTTTTCCTTCTCTGCCTCACCCCCTGTGAGGACTCTTAGCTCCCTACCCACTCACAGTCCCATAGCTGGGCCAGGGTGATGGTCCCTGGGGTGCCTGGGGTGCCCAGAGTACCAGAGACAGCCACAGACCTGCCCAGGAAACTTGGAAGCATTCATGCAAAGACATTTCTGAAGAAAAACATAGGCAACAAATTTTGCTTCCATGCTCAATCAAGGAATGAGGGGTTACCAGGAGCCCAGCACGTCCCTTCTGCACTCAAAGAAATATCTTGACATGAAACAGCCACAAGAAAAACTATACAGATTTAGAAATTATTTAAAACTAACCAATTCTTTTAATGCAACATTTTTTGGTAGATAACTCACACACAATAAGTAAGATGGGATTTGTCAAACAAATTGCGCACTCAACAGAAGATGCTGAAGAATTTCCATAGGTTACCAAGACATTTTTAGGCTCAGGATGCCTTATGAATATTTCTCTAAGCTGCCAGCATTCCAAGCAGCTGTCCTAGAGCTTCGTTCCGCTAGATGAGAGATGAAATTACACAGCCTGTTTAGATAATAAGAGTTGGGATCATTTCTATGAAACAAACAAGACAAATATTTAAACAAATAAACAGTCTATGACTTTATGAAAAGATGATGACTGCATAATGAATTCTTACCAGGCACTGCAAATTCCTGCATGGTTTGAGACCATGTTTTCAGAGTGTGACATTTGTAAAAAGAGGAGAAAAAGTACTGGGGACAAGGCTGAGAAGATTTTCTTTCATGGTGTCAGTGCCTTGGCACTGCAAGCAGCCAAGATGACTGGCT
>VYZR01064790.1:0-41665 GCA_013400675.1 Oxylabes madagascariensis
AACGCACCTTCTGTGTTTTGCTGACATTTTTGTTATGAACCACCTTAAAATGAGAAAAAAGCAAACTCTTCTATTTATTGCATGTTATCACAAAGTCAAGGCATAACAGCAACACACTTCATTCTTCCAGTACACACAGAGCTGGCTCTCCTCACCAGGGCAGAAGAGAGGTTCTGCCTGTCCTGTCAACACTTGCCTCACATGCTCCTGCTCCACCTTGACCCTACAGCAACCTCTGCAAACCCTGCACATGCTGGACACAGGATGGACGTTCAGATTCAACTGAGGAGCACAGACCATGTTTAGAGCATCACAGCCACAGACTAGAACCATGGGAACCTGGGTGTAGACATGGTAAAGCCTACTACAAATAAAGTTTGAATTAAAGGGAATACACAGCCGAAGAAGTTTCTCAAAAGTTCTTCTGCTGTGTTTTACTGCTGGCATTGCTTTAATTCTCATTTTTCTTGCTAAGCTGAGAGAGTCATACAGTGTGCTGGGGTCCACCAATAACGTAACAGCTCATGATACGATTCCCACATAGGAAAAGCTTTCTTTGAAAAACAAAGTTTCAAGGAGGTCTATTTTGCATTTAAATTGTAGCTTTTTTATTCTCCTTCTTTTTCATTTTATTGCTACAGCAAAATGAAAGAACATTTTTGGCTTTAATTGGTCAGTTGAGAAAAGCCCAAGTCTGAGGCAGGCTCTTACGGCTACCTCTAAATTTGAAACTATTTTTTCTTCATTCTCTCAACTGTTCATCCAACACCTTATGCAACATTGCTACAGCAGTTCAGAATAGATATTAAAAAAACATAGATACAGGAGCTAAAACATTTTTAAAGAAATAAAATACATCTCAGGTGCAGCTGCTCTACAAGCAGTAAGTGGATCCCAGGGAACAGGCAGGGCCATGTTCAGAAGGTGACAGAGCACAGAAAAGGCAGTCAACACTAAACCAACTCTCACACCTTTCAGCAATTCCTGCTTCCCTGTTTTCAATCCTGAGACAGTAATACAGCCAAGCTACCGACCTCCAACACATATTATCAGGCACAGATACTACAGCAGCACACTGCCAGCAGCCTGAAGAACTGAACACTGTGAGAAATCACTGCAGAACCATTTCCAGTGGTGAGGAAAGGAGAAAATATGAGACAACACAGTTTCAAGGGTTTATCGTACCTTAGTTCTCAGGGTGGAAAGTAGAAGATTGACAGTAGAAACTCTGTCTTCCTTTATTCCAGAGCGAAGAATACCTGGAATGAAGTCTAAGAAGACATTTCAAATGTTAAGTCAAAATGTGAAAGCTCTTTTCATACTAAAATGCTTCAGGAAATTCATACCCATTCCTCTTCCATGTCACATTATTTATCTTGCTGTAATACTCCAGGATGAACCAAAAGGCAGCAATCAGAGCAGAGAAGGATGATGTGTCTGTGACTATGGTGATGAGCAAGTGATGCTGCCAAACCGACCTACTCTCATCTAGACTGACTAATTTGCCAACTCGCTGATTAACACTGCTACAGCATCTGTCAACTTTAAACACATTTTGGGCCCTGAAATGCCATGCTTAAATTCATATTCTTCCAGTTAAAGCACCTGTAATTGTTTCACTGAGTGATTCTCAAATGTTTGGAGATTCCATCTCCAACCACATGCATCACCTTTTGGCTCACCTGTGCCTCCCAAAGTTCGACAGCTTCAGTTTAGAGAACTCAGGGCTCTTACAGGGGAGTGAAAGCCAGCTGTACTGACTGGGCAAGGTGTGCAATCCCCAGCCTGAAAGAACTGAACAACTGCCAGCACCTAAAGGAAATCTGCAGCCCTGGGGCAGCAGGAGCAAGGGAAGTAAATAATTACAGCCAGTTCTCAGTCCCTCGCCATAGGAGAAATGACCTGGCTGCCAGCTAACGGTTTAAGGACCTTTTTTTAAGCAGTATTTCTAGATCCCTTCTGAATTCTCTCATAACTTTACCAAGGGTCACAATTCACAGGGCAGAAAGGCAACTGAAGTACACACTTTTCAAAAGAAAATTAATGCAACATATCCACTGTTACTGTCAAGGCTGGAGGCCATGAATTTTTTTTTTATGTTTATTGATTCTGTGAGCTCAAAGTTTTATGTTAGATTTACATTTTTTTTAATCTGTGTCACCAAAGACTTTCTATTTTTGCAAAGTTTTAGGGGTTGGCATATTGTTCTCAAGCAGAAGACACTACCAAAGAAGTTTAAAGCTTTACAGGTAATAAGATGAAAAATATGTATTTTGCCTCTCAGTAGTGCTCTCTACCTGGTTCACATTTTTAATTAGGTCATATTTATTATCACCTATAAATGACTGTGCCTTAAAAAACAAAAGCCCAACAAGCAATTATGAAGTACCTTTTAATTCCAGCACCTGTGCCAAGATTGCGTTGTCACCAGCAATGAGAAAGGAGAGAGCAAACTGAATATAGGCCATGCGGACATTGGCTCTCCCCTGGAAACAGAAAAATGTAAATATAAAATAAAAAAATGTTGTTAGCACACAGATTGTACCCAACTGCAGAATCAATACTGCAGCTGCTGATTATCTATAGAAGTACCACAAATGGGTAAATGAAAAAACTTCTATAGACATGTTGCATGCAGCCAGATGTACATTTACATGCAATACATCCACAGTGTATTCAACTAAGACACTTCTTGCATTAAGCAGATCACTTCTACATAAAAAGGAAAGTGTGCTAGTTCACATGCTTTTCAGTTCTCACGATATGAGACCAGGCCACAGATCTAAAGAAAAAGGAAACATTAACAGCAGTTTCATGTCAAACCCTGCATCACTGAGCTTCCTCACTTGTGCACTGCTTGGTCAGTTCACAAAAACACCCATAAAAAGGGGCAAACATGAAACTACCAACTCAAGGACAGTGGAATCTGTGAAAGCTTAACCTGTAACAGCACCATAGGGTATGAACATTGAATCACGGAATAGTTTGAGTTGGAAAGGATCACCTCATTCCACCCTCTGCCATAGGCAGAGACACCTCCCACTATCCCAGATTGCTCCAAGTCCTCTCCAGCCTGGCCTTGGTCACTTCCAGGGACGGGGCAGTGACAGCTTCTCAGGCCACGCTGTGCTGGACAGCATCTCATTACCCTCATGACCAAGCATCTCCTCCCTATATCTAATGTAAATATATCCTCTTTCAAATAAAGTCACCTCTCATCCTATCACTACACTCCCTGACAGAG
This sequence comes from Oxylabes madagascariensis, assembly GCA_013400675.1. Classification (NCBI taxonomy): domain Eukaryota; kingdom Metazoa; phylum Chordata; class Aves; order Passeriformes; family Timaliidae; genus Oxylabes; species Oxylabes madagascariensis. The sequence continues at coordinate 3,245 of VYZR01064790.1, forward strand.
TGCCCCCAAGATTCACAATGTTTTTTCAAACCTGCTGTGCAAAATTATCTGCATGTAAAGAAGATTCTGAGTAGGCAAAAGATACGGCAGCAGGGACTCATGAAAGACTTGAAAGAAGAAATAAAGAGAAACAAACGAGATTTTGCTGTAGGCTTTGGGCCTGGTATTTTTGCATTAAAAACTCACCTCTGATAGCCAGTTGTGACATAATTTCACTGAGAACTGTACAAGAGTAAGGCCTTTTGGATGCTTGTTTCCTTGTACCTTACTCGAGTATTTAAGCAGCTTGTGGTCAAAAGAGTACACCCAAGCATTTAAAAGTAGGGGTGGAGGTACTCCTGCAGTGAGGTCAAAACCTGTGGAATCTGACAATTCTGGAACTATAAAAGGTGGTTTCAGGGAAAAAGGGATGTGTTCGGTTTTTTGCCTTCCACTTGATTGCTTAATAAAGAAAAAGTCTGAATTTTCATCTCAGATGGCACAAACCTAACACAAACTTACACATTCACTCTGCAAGTAACCTTTAAAATCCAGAAACAGTAAGTCAACATTGCAAACAATACTGGATTTATTGTACGCTTGCATTTGGAATGACATAAATGTTCTTGTTCTGGTTTGGGTCATTCCTGACTATTTTTAGCAAACAGGGAGGGAACAAGAGATAGTTTCTTCTGGAAAAAGAGGAGTGACTTTTTCTCCTCACTCACATATTCTTCTTAAGGATTTCCAGCTAGAGATTATTTAGAACTCTTGTTCATGTTTTCAAACGCAATTACTCTGTATTGGTACTGGGCAATATCCCCTCTCCAACTTCCATTTATTTCAGTGGGACCAAACTGCAAGAAGACTGACTAGTTTTCAGGAGTTTACTATCACTTTCATTCTGTTTTAGACACTATAAGGGCAGTTCACAGAAACTGTACATTTATATTTCTCCAAAGCTTGTTGGAAACACTGAAGGCATTTTCATGTGTCCAGTAAGGCACAATCAAGGACTTCAGCCTGACACAGGACAGGAAGGGAGAGTGAAGTTCTTGCAGATGAAAATACAGCAAATATTGGCAACAGCTTTGTTATAAATAGTTAGCTAAAAATGCTGGTGGAGCCATGGCACAGCATTCCATTGCATGCAGCACCTTAATTTACCTTCTTACATCTTTTTTTCAACAATCCAGGCAGGTATTTGTTATTGAAATCAAAATGACTATATACATCTCTTGCTGAATCCGGGCCCTGAGCCACCATTGCTGACAATAGTGTAAGGCACCCTTGGCTCACCCTAAAAAAACAAAGCAGAGGGAAAACCTGCAGGTTATTTCCAGGATGATTGTTACACAAACCACCAAACCAACAGATTAAAACTTAAAGAGAAAACAGAAGGAAAGTTAAACAATCAAAGTAATTATTTTAGGCAGTAATAACAGCAGCTGGAAAAGAGGGGTGAGGGAAGAAGGGAAAACGAAATGCCTTTTTATATTCTTCCCCAAAATAAAGCCGTAATGTGAGGCTGGATATTCCCTTTATAAAGTAGTTAAAAGGGAGAAAGTGCCAAAATTAACAACTCTGAGATGACTTGTTTATGGCAGTGGAGTTGGACTAGACAACCCTTAATTATTCTACGATTCTATGATCTCCTAAACTCAGAGGCTGGCCATTTATTTCAAAAGGAATATGTCAGTCAGGGCACTGCAGACCTCCATCATCTGAACAGCCACTACCACGAACAGATTTGTAATCTGTCCATCATGTTTCTGTCATGGACAATCTGTAAAAAGCCACGTGATTCAAGCAGAGATCCCATCTAGACACACAATAAAGAAAATCCCTCTGCACATCAAAGAGGTTGCACAGAAAATGCAGAGCATCTCCCATCAGAAATCTGCAGACTCCTCTGCGCAGGTTCTAGAAGGATTTCTCCAGAACCTGCAATCTTTAAACATTGAATCAGAAGTGCACATCTTGCACAGCCCCAGAATTTGTTTCCAGTATACGTATTTGAGATTCTTTGTCCAGTTAAAATGCCTTGCTGCAATAAGATCAACTGTGCAGTTCAGGAAGCACAGCTGTGTCTACGAACTGGGAAACCAGAGGAAGATTTTCCAATTCTGCCCAAAGACCAAAAGACAAGTAATTTGCCTTGGACAAGCCAATTTCAGTCTGATTTTTTATCTGCCTTCCTCTTCCTCCGAGGTTTGTACTGAAACGTCTCTGGCATTTGCAACTTCTTTCCCCTGTCCACATGAGCATGAGAAATTGTTTGGTCTGGACTAGATACCATGGTTACTGAACAACCTAAAACGACCTCAGATTTAAGAGGCTGAAAAAATTACAGAAAAAAAGCCAGTCTGAAAGAGAAAAATCCATTATAAACATGGAAACCTGACTCCAAAAAATACAGGGAAATAAAGCACTCAAGAGCAGCCCTTTTTGCTGTCACAGGAAGACTGCACAGCCCTGCTCTACACAGTACATTTCACCCCACAAATCAAGTAGTATTAAAATAAGAGGGACTCAAGGTACCACCCATGTTAGCTCTCACCAGGACAGGCCCAACTGATGAAAACTACAGCTTCAGGAAAGTATCCTACAGATTGTCCGACATATTAGAGCTTCCAATTTGCAAAGACTTCCACGGGCAATTATTTTATGACAAGTGGAAAAGGATTATTAAATGAAGGTGGATTATTAGCAATAAGTCAAGATGAATTTTGCAACGTCTAGTACAGTCCCTCCTGATCAATTGACAGAGATTCTACACCAGACACCAAGAAGACTTACCTGAGATTTTCAGAATACAAAGCAGCATAGACCAGTTTCATATAGGAATGAATCAACTTCTTGACAATGTTCATCCCCACAACAGAAAAATGTGAGAGATCGCTGGCTGTCCTCAGTAAAATGGCTTCTAGAGCTTGAAAGATTAACAGCATCTGCAGGATAAAAAAGTATGTTAATATCTGACAACATCAGGTAGGACTTGAAATTATTAGCTGAGCAAACAGTAATAACCACCATTAATAACGAGTAACCCCACTCCAAGAGGGAAGCTTCCACATATGAAAGTGACATTAACTTCTAGATTCTCTCCCAAATTAATGCTTCCTCTTTGAAAAGATCACTTTGGAGAGCATGTAGTGTCAGGGAATCAATGCTTCAAGAGACAATTGCTTCCAAGTGAACGATGAAAAACAAAATGCACTGGAGAAAAGCATCGGGGCTGTTCCGGTCTTGCAAGTAATTCCCTCCAGAAGAATCCAGAACCCATACAGCACTGGGCTGTGCTCATTACAAACATTAGCCCCTGTTAGCAACGGGCTGTTGAGAAAAGGCTGCCACTGAACATGACACAGACAAAAATGATACTGAAAGGCAAAGAACAGCAAGTGATGGTTAAAAAGCCACACAATACAATACTACATTGGTAGCAGTTAGTAATGCTGTACCAGCATTCACAGTAAAAACTGTGAATTGAACTCTTTGTTCATTCATCATATTCTGATGAGGATAAATTGTGTCCAGCTAAAATAAGAAACATGAGGTGCACTTTACCAGCAGCTTCCTAGAAATACTGATGTATCAAGGAGATATCTAAAAACATTTACTTTCACTAGACTACTTTTGTTTTGCTTTCTTAACTACTTCTATTGACCCCCTTATTTCCTAAAAGGTCTTTTGATAACATTTAAAGAACCTTAATAGCTTGATTTGGACAGGACTATTGGTTGTGTGTGTCATTAAATCCAGGAACATCTATGAACTGAAAAGAGCATCTCCCATTTGGTAGGTGCTTCTGCCACTACTTCCAGAAAAAAAAAAAAACAAAAAAAAAAACAGAACACCAAAACCGTGTTAAATTATCAGAGTTATCTACACCACAAAGCATTTATTCACAGAACCACAGAATATCTTGAGCTGGAAGAGACCCACAAGGATCATTCAGTCCAACTCCTGGTCCTGCACAGACACCCCAACAATCCCACGCCTGAGAGCATTGACCAAATGCTCCTGGAGTTCTGGCAGCCTTGTGACCATTCCCTGGCGACCTTTTGTTGCTTCTTCTGCAGGGTGGGATTGTTGGGACTGTAGCCGCCAGTCCCTGAATTACAACCCCCGTGTCCAACTTACTTCACTTTCAGGCTTCCTTTCTCCATCGAGAAGTTTGAATATCTCAGCACATTCCATAGAAATTTTCACGTATCCCTCCACGACATCGTACACTTGGGGCGATGGCAGCGTCTTGGCGACGGACACGAAGGTCTCCAGCCCTGCAAAGCCACAGCGTCACCCGGGGCACCAGCGCCACGCGTGGGGCCCTGAGGGGCCGGGCCGTGCCCATGTGCGCCATCCCCAGCAGCAGCAGCATCGCTGCCACCCCCGCGACGTCCCCGGGCCGGCGCCTCAGCCCGGGTTCGGCCGCCTCAGCCCGGGGCAGCCGCCTCAGCCCGGGTTCGGCCGCCTCAGCCCGAACCGCCGCCTCAGCCCGAACCGCCGCCTCAGCCCGAACCGCCGCCTCAGCCCGGGTTCGGCCGCCTCAGCCCGGGGCAGCCGCCTCAGCGCGCTCCTTTCCCGCCCGGCAGAGCCCCTCACCCTTGGCGGCGGCCGCGGGGTCCCGCAGCAGCGCCTTGAAGCGGGCGCCATTGAACTCCTCGTCCCGCGGGCCACAGGCACGCTTGGCCGCAGGCTCCCCGCTCCGCTCGCCGGCCTCGCCGCTCCGCTTCCCGGCCATGCCCGATCCGGCCCCGGCCCCGCCCCGGAATCGCCGCCGCTCTCGCAGGAAGGGGCGGGTGGAGCGGGGCCGGCCGGCGGAAGCCCCGTCCCCGGGAGGGTGGGACCGATGCGGCCCCGACCCGGCCTATCGTGAGGGCTTTCACGGCGACCGGTGCCCCGGTGAGCAAAAAGAGTTAAAAATAATTATCGTGGAATGGTTTGGAAGGGACCGTAACGATCATCTCGTTCCACCATCCATTCGCACCCCCTGCCATGGGCAGGGACACCGTCCACTAGCCCAGGTTGCCTCACGCCGCGTCCAGTCTGGCTTTGGACGCTTCCAGGGATGGGGCAGCCACAGCTTCTCTGGGCACGCTGTGCCAGGGCCTCCCCACCCTCACGGCCGAGAATTCCTTCCCAATATCCCATCTACAGCAGTCTCTCATCCATTGCTGCTTGCAAGGCCAAGCAGGTTTTTGTCATCCCAGTTTCTCAGGACTGCAGCCCCCTGCGATCCTGAACCAACACGGCTTAAACTTCGGAGTGGAAGGAGAAAGCACGGAGTGCTGGGAAGCAGGGAGAGGAGAGAACTTCCTCAGATACTCCTCTCTTTCGGGGAAAGGGAAAGGCTTCGGAGTGACCAAACTCTGGCTTTCCAGGACCTGAAGGCGCCCACGGGAAAGACGGGGACTATTTAAAAGGGAAGGAGTGACAGAACAAGGGGGAACGGCTTCCCGCTGCCAGAGGGCAGGCTTGGATTAATTAAAATCTAAACTCTTCCCTTGCTTTCAGCAAGAGTTATTCCAGGACAAGCACAGTGATGAGGAGGAATGGAAAAAGCCTTGTTCCAATAAACTGTTACATATGGAATGACAACAGTTGAAACAGTAGTGGAAGATAAAGGAGATTATTTCACTAAGAAAAAAATGAAAACAAAGATCTACCCAAATCCAAAACGGGTTTTTTTTTTCATATGCGCAAGTAATAAAGGCAGCATTAGCATCTTCCTGGGCTTTTTCAAACATTTTTAATTTTTAGCAGAATACTGTTAAAAAAAAAAAAAAAAAAAAAAAAAAAAAAAAAAAAAAAAGTGATCCAGAAGACGGCAATATTTGCAGCCGTTCTAAGACTTAGGATGAACAAATGCTTTCACAGTGAGGGAAGATGCTGCGATGTTTTAAGAGAAGTTAGAAGAAAATAGAAGAAGACGAAGTCAGAAGACAGGAATCGGTAAAATAAAAGGAGTACATGAGACTGGGGGTGGGGGGGGGAAGGAAAATATGTATTGCTAGACACTAGGTACAAGGGCTTTTTACAAGTAATTTATGAGAACAAAGCTAAAAGCCTCTTACTGCTGCTAGTGACATCGTGCTCCAAGCTCTGATAATAATTCCTATTTCTAGGAATACTTAAATTTAACTCACTACATTCCAACTATTTTTCTGCCTGTTTAGATGGCAGTTCCACCTGGAATTCACCCTAGTATAGCAAATTCTATGCAAAGGTACAGACTTTTCAGTTCTTCCATAAAACGTTTTTGGTGGTTCTTCTGGATGATGGGAATCCTTTGTTTCAACCTTACAGTTTTCTTGAAACTTAAGTTTATGCAGGTATCCAAATACATTTGCAATTCCAGAAATTGGTAGGCACATAATATGGAAAGTAAATAACATTCTCAAGAGGCAGTTGCTTTGTTATTGAGAGGATGAAAAGGAAGGCTAGAGCTAGTAGAACTAGGAAAAAATATTTGATTTAACACTATTTTTAAAGGCTTGAAGTACCCATACTGAGATCTTCAAAGTAAAAGTCCTAGTTGCCAGACTTACAAGCCTGATAGTTATCATCACACCGTATTTCATGGTTCTAATATTTTAAAAGTACTGCAGAATGCTACTGAAAATTATTTTTATTGCAACTTGAAGTTCAATTATTCTCTCCCCTCACTGCCTGTGTAGCTGTTAGAGGCTTCCAGGAGGCTGGGGAAGCAGACTGCTGGTTTCATTTCCAGCCAGGTCACTTCCACATTCTGCTGGAGTGCACTTTGAAGCCCGTGTCCTTTTCTTTCTGTGTTATATCTGACAACTTTCCTCCCCCAAGTCTGTTTTTTGGCAAGCAGCATTTATGGAGGGCCAGTCAAAGACCTCAGGCTCAGACAAAATTCATCTGCTCTGCTGTGCTTAGGTATGCAACAGATGGGAGCAGCAGATGAGTCAAGTGGTAACTTCTGAGCTGCCCAGTTTTTCGGTAAGTCAAAATATTCTTCTGTGATTCTTGCCAGATGAACTTATCATCATATCCAAGTTACACACTGCCCCTCTGGCATTTCAAGTCTGAAAAACACTTCCTGGTCCCTTGTGTGAACCTCAGCTCTCCACCTTGTTCAAGGAACAGTTCTAGATACCAGACTAATTGAGCCAAGCGACCCTTTCCTGCCTCAGTTACGACCTCTGAAGCCTCTGCTGCCCTGAACGGTGTGTAAACAGCCAAGCCCCAGCCCTGCAGTCCTGCCTAACTTGCCTCTCTGCGTCCCAAACCTGAACCTTTTTCTAAGCTGTGGGATCCTCACTTGTGCAATACTGAAGACAAAAATCTGATTTGGTAGATGAGGCTATTTCTAACACAAAAGCTTCACCAAGGTTTCTCTTCTGATTTCAGCCTTAAACACTCCTGTCCTCCTCAGGCAGCCCCTATCTCCAGCCTTTAGCAGCAGATACTTGCTGTTCTATAGCTAATACTTGCCACCCCTCAAGATTAAGTCTCCTGACATGCATTTACGTCACTCTCTTACCATGTCCTCATGACCCTTCCCAAACTCAGCCTGATCTCCAGGCCTACAGCCTCTCCCTAGAGATGAGAGACTGTCTCTGAGTAGGACTGCTGTCAGACCTGTGCATGACCCCAGCTATACAGCCCATGCTAATCCCAGCCCAAACCTGTCCTTCAAACCCACTGGTGTTCGGATGTCCCAGTTACAGTTACAGTAGCCCCTGTGGTGGTTTCACTTCAAGGCCATCTGTGAGTTGTGATCCCCCACCCTACACTACTTTGGTAAGAAATGCATTAGTTTCTTAAAATAATTTTTTTCATTTTATGTATAAATTAACTATAGAAAGCATTCAGAGGGAATACATTTAATCCAAAATTACATCTTTAAAACTGTAGTTTGCTCAATGTTCACTCTTAGTTTACACAATTATTACACAGAAAAGTTTCCTTCAGTTTTTCCCAAAATTTCAAGTGTTAGATAGAGCTCTTTGTCCAATCTTCCTGCTTTCCAGCCTTTGACACCCTGAGGCATGGGGTCACAGAAGAGAGAGGGTGGATGCTGCCACGAAATGGGCTATCAGGACCACCTCCTCAGCACAGCCTCCCAAGAAGGGATTATTCCCAACACTATTGAAATATGCCCCCTATTTTGCCCCTGCCAGGATTCCAATGCCAGCTCAGACCTGGAGAGCTTCGGGGGATATTTCAAGACGGGACAAAGGGCACAAAAGAGGCTCTAACCCCGAGATATGATTGCAGATGTTTATTCCATGTCTTCCAGGGGGGAAAGAGGGAGAGAGCAGAAGAAGAGGGTCTTATCTAGGTTTCTCCTAGAAGAGATAACTGGAACTCAGCCAATAGGGTCTGAAAAGGGGAGGAAGGGTCAAACTATATAGTCACTGACTCTGGGGGTCTCTGGGGAGGGAGAAACCATTTCCCAAGGCAATGTAACACACTATCACTTCTTTGTCATCATATATCCCAATGCCCTGTGCCCTACACTCCCATGATCCTTGCTCGGATCAGCCCAGTGCTAGCTCACAGACTTGGAGACACAGTCATTGCAGAGCTTGAATTCCACAAGTTTGGCATCGAGGAGCCCAGGTAATGTGCAAGATCAGTGTATGGACCCAGGAGATGAGTGGGCTGGCAAGGCTGAAGTAAAACCACAACTTTTTTTACTCTAGATGCTGTAAAACAAAATCACCTCTCCTCCGCTTCTTCCTCCTCCTCCAATCCCATAGTTATTTCAGCTGGAGGGCAAGGAGTGCATTTTAAGCCTGACTAATGGCAATTTATCTTCCTCCCACGAGGAATATTAGAGCCTGTCGATATGGAAGGATCTGCCGACAAGGCATTACGAGCATCAGGGGTTTGAGTCAGAGCATGGTGTCACTCTGGAACTGGGCTGCGTGCCCAGGGGCTGAAGATGGGTGGAAAGATCAGAAAAGAAGGGAAGAGGACAGAAAAGTGGGGAGGTCAATAAGCAGGCTGTGAAGAGCTAGAGGAGGCATATGCTGAAAGCACCTCTTGAGTATCTAGTGCAATACTTGGGTATTTCTGTATACTGAAATCCTTCCCACCTTATACACCTGGAATAGTCTTCAAGCATCATCCAGTCTGAGTTTGGCATGGTCACTGAGTCACAGAATTTACCAGGGAGCCCTTACAGTCCTGATGGGAAAAGCAGGCACTTACAAACACTGCAATATAATTTTAAAATTTTGTTATTTGCTTCTAATTTCACAGTGCTCAGGTCGAATTAGCCTGAGGTCTGGATCTCAAAACTATTAACTCTCACTGATTAGATATTGATATGGGCTGTACTTTTCTGAAACATTACCAGTTTTCCATGCCTTTGCATACCTAACTTGAGAGACCTTGAAGCCTGATTTTTTTCAAGGCTCTTGGAAAAGCCACAGTTTTTTCAGTGTTTTGACATTGATTCTGTGGCTTTAAAAAGCTTCAGTCTTGAATTTCAAGTACATAGTCATTAGTCATTTTGGAAATCTTATCTTAAACACTTATTAAAGGGGAACAGTGACATGACAACAACCCATCAAAGGCAAGCTCATAAAACCATAATAAAGCACTTTCACAAAGAGGTTGATTTCCACCCAGTAACTCTGTCCTAACGTCCTTCCTAAACTGAGAGGCAAGACACAGAGTCTTTCCCTGTGTGTCTTTGAAGTGTCACATCAGGAAGTGACCAGGGACAACTTGGGTGCTTTAAGAGGGTAAGAACAACAAAGCCAGGACCTTTTCCTCGGTGCATTTGTTCTGCCTCCACCTTAGGTCATGTTTTCTCTTGTTTCCAGCAGAAAGCTCTCTAAGATGGGACATGCCTCTTACTTCATGTCTATACAAGTGCCAGGTGCACTGCTAGAAAAAATAATCTGTGTGCAGGAGAAGTGCCAGCAAGACTGGCAGCATTCAGGAGGGTGAGGAGTGGGGACGTCCTGCTGCATCTGGTGAGGAAATGGAGTGAGGTTTCATTCCAAATGAAACGTGCAGAGATTGGCTTTACAAACCTCATGGGTCACATCTTCTGTCTTGTGAAGTGGCCAGGGTCTCTATGGTGTTATGACTAGTTTGGCCAAGGAGCAGCTCATGACCACAAATCTCAAAACTTGTTTAGCTGAGTTTGCTCTCTCTGAAACAAGTCAAAAATTAGCAGAAAACAGTAAATAATTCCCCTCCTTCTAAACCTGCTGGGTGGAGTACTTCACTCAGTATTCATTCAAATTTCTATTTACACACACAAGAATGTTTCCTAACTCTGGCTCACAGAATTGGTCCTCTCAAGTTCAAATTACAGCACACTTGAAGGTCTTGTTAGATCTTATTATCCATAGTACCTTGTGAGAACTTAAGGCATCCAAAATACATTAAGAATTAGAAGAAACCATGGAACAGGCTTCTCTACAACTATTTTCAGCTTGTATCCATAGAAATAGAGGTTGGATTGGGAAAAATGCGTTCTGTTATTTTAAATAATCACCATATAGTGATTACTGTAAAGTATGTGCTTTGTTTTAAGTGGTCTGACACTCATTTCCATAGAAACAGAGAGAGGATAGCAACCCACTTGTTTGAACTGTCCTGTAGATTGTGTCTGTGTCAGAATGCAGGAATATAAAGCTTTTAAAAATGTGGGAAAAGTCTGGGGTTTTGCTCTTAATTTTTATTTATTTTTTGTTTTAATCCTCCAAAGCCAAAAAGAACATTAGGGAACTTATTGGAAACCTTATTCTGGGAGAATAGAATGAAAATGACAAATATCAGTTCTTAAAAAATTATGGGGGAGAAAGCAGGAAGAAAAAGCAGTAGGGTGGGGAGAAGTGTACACACACACAGACCTCTGTGTGTGTGTGTGTGTGTGTGTGTGTGTGTGTGTGTGTGTGTGTGTATGTGTGTGTATGTGTGTGTGTGAGAGAGAAAAAGTATTTCTGAGATCTTTTTCTGACAATTCTTGTTATTGTACAATAGATCTAGTGATTTTTTTCACTAATAGAAAATTTTCGGCCGTCTAACTGATCTGTCTGTTTTATTTCACATTATTTTTTCACATTCACTTTCTTCTATTTCACATTGTTGACTTCTTAATTGACACACTAATTTTATTGGAATTTCCATACACTAAGCAATGATATGAGTTTTGAATTGGCAGTTTGGCTGAAGTTCAGGGGAAAATGAATAACATGGAGAAAAAGAAGTTAAGTGCTCAGATTTTGGCTTTGCTTTTGCAAAGCTTCCATGTAACAACACAATTCCTGCATTTCTGGCACTGTGAAATGATTTCTCTCCAAGTTCAAAAGAGAGAAACTGTCTGAAGCAGATGTGATATCTCTCCTGGATTCTAACTTCTGGACTTTCAAATGATTTTTTTCTTTGGGGAAAAAATGAATCTAATTCCTTTTGCTCATGAGGAAAGGACAAGGCTGAGATTCTGTAATTCTACATGCTGAACATGTCTGGATTAGTTATATTGTCTTCCAGCAACTGAATATTGCCAGCTTGTAGGAGCTGCTTTCAACTGAAGCAGCAATGCAAAGGGGTGCATTCTTCACGTCGTGATAAACACTTTCTCCCTTCCTGCCTTTGTGTTTTACACTACTGTCTCCAAGTTTACTATTTAAGCACTACCCCTCACAGGGAATAGCAGAGATTCACAAAAATACTTTCTATATTTTAGATTACTTGGTTTTAGGTTTATGTTGAATAGCAAAGTAGCCCCCATTCAGAGGAAAAAAAAAAGTGTGTGTGCATATAGATATAGATATATAGATATAGATATAGATATCTAAAAATATCAGTGCCATTCTACTGAAAGCATGTCTTCAGGTCCTGTCAGCCACAGTGTCCGTAAGTTTTCCTCCTCCATAGGAAGGCTTCCCTTTAAGGCAGATGTCTACAAGCAGGAGCACCCAGCTGCCTCTTGTGCTGTCCTTCAACCTTCACTGCTTCACCTCCCTGGAGGTTACCTACATTTCGAACCTCTCCTGCTTCAGTCATTCCACTTGGAAACTGCCTTTGCCTTTGGGTTGTACCTGCACAGTGCCAAAAGCCTACCAGGCTCATTCCTGCACTTGGGGATGGTGTTTTGCTTACAGCACCACCAGGCTAGAAAAAGCTATGTTATCTCACTGGGAAGAGAAGATTCACAAGTGCTTATCAGGCAACAGCCTTGGCAGACCTTCTGATTCAAAGCCTTTCAAGTATGGGATACTTTCCAGTTATTTTTGATGATTTGTATATTCTTCTGCATTGATTGTGTACTTGTCACAGATCCATTGTCTACTCAGTCTCTCACAACAGATTGAGCGGTTATTATTGACACCTACGTTGCAGGGATTAATGAGCAGATGTGAGAGAGGGGTGAAACTCTTCCTGTTAGAGCTGTAGCAGGTGGCCTGAATATGAGATATCTCTCTGTTGGCTGTGTGGGGAATGGAGGTTTGGCCTCCTGAAGCCACAGATGGTCTGACTGCACTCACCTGAAGTTATGGCAGATATGTAGTTATGGCAGCTAGGAAGTTGGAATGGGCAGGTAAGTTCACCCTAATCATCTAAACACCTTTCTAGAGGATCCAAGTATGGCCTCCAAATGCTTTCTTTGTAAAAATCTGTGCTACTTGTTCCCCAGCATTCATTTCTGCCTTTGGTGGGACTGACCTGAGACAGCAAGTGCAGGAAGTGTCAGATTGAATGATCAGGTAAAGCAAGATCAAGGGGAAGAAGGAGAGGGGTAGGGGGAGACTCCCTCAAGTCTCCTTGCAATTCCCTAGCTGGAAGGCAGAGGGTAACTGGCTGAGTTCAAAGGCAAACACTGTCCTTATCTGAAGCAGCCAGAAGCAAGGGTTTCACCTGCAGAGCTACTGTTTTCTTTCCCCATCTGTGTTTGCGGTTGCAGATGTTTCAGGGTGATTTTATACTGTTATTTCGGAATCTTTGATCCCATTTATCTGAGTTCAGTAACAGTTGATGGAATATCCCCGACCTCAGACCTCAGGTTCATGTGAAATCTGTTTTGCTCTTATCTGCCCCAGACTAAGGAAGCACAGTCTGATATATGTGATACCCAGTTGTTTTTCTGTGTGTGAAGAGGGACAGGGTGAGGAACAAAAGTGGATTCAGATTCAAACGTGAAGACCAAGTTGGTCAAAGTTCAGTGTGACCTCTGAAAAGAGGTGCCAAACTTTTGGAAGTTCAAATCTGGATGTGTTCCAACTTCAGTTGAAACAGGAGGAGAGGAATAGATGTAACACAATTAGTTTGGTTCCATCATCTTTCACCTACTCGCTCGTGGTTTTTTTTTTTCAGGAGAAAGATCAGTGTGAACACGCATGGCAGGATGTAAACAGTTGGATATTCATGTTTACCCACTTCATACCCCAGCACAGCCCCAGGAAAAAAGATGCTTTCATTCCCCATGGTTCTAAGCTCTCTTTCCTGAGGACAGCTCTTACAGGAACTGGGAAATAAGTGTTCTGATTTATTCCCTTGAGTCTCTCATACCTTAAAAGAAGCCAAATTACATTTGAAGGTAGTTATGACAGTTTGTTTGCACTTCTCACTGGATCACTTTTCTGCATCACAAAAGATTTCAAGAAACAACTTGAACTCTCTCAAAGTAACTTCAAGATGTTTCCTCACTTTGGCGGTGAAAGCTTTAAGCCAAGCCGACACACTTCAAACTCAAGGCCCGCTGGATTGGTAACGCTGCGGGCTGCGGTAAGGCGGTGTCACGCACCGGCAGCGTGAGGAAACAGGGAAGGTCCTTTCGCAGCCTGGGAGAGTCAGTGCTGTTTGCCTACTGAAATCCCTCACCCAGAGATCCTGCCGGACCTAAGTCCCAGCTGGGTTCCCTCAGAGACCCGTGAGCCGAAGTGTAAGGGCAGGAGCGGGGCTGGAGCAGCAGACTTGGCAGGGTCTGGCCCGAGGGCCGAGGGCGTCTGGAGTAGGCAAAGCAGGGATGTTGGGCTGCGGGGGACAGGGAGCGATGGGGAGCACCTCGCACCTGTCTCGGGAAAAACAAGCGGGGAAATGCGGTCACGAGTCGCGGTGCGTGTAAGTCCGTGACGGTCCTCCAACCATCGCCAAGCGAGAAGGAGGGGGGGGACGGCGAAATCGAGCCTCTCGAGCGGGAGGGAGGCGCGAAGTGCTCGNGGCTGTCAGCCCCTCACGGTGCCCGGGGGGACCCGCAAGTCCAGCGCGGGGGCCGCGCTCCCGGCCGCGGCGCCGAGCGGAGCCGCGGGCTCCCCGGAGCGCTCTCCGCGGGGCCGTGCCCCGGGCCTGCACCCCGGGGAGCGCGGCTCCGATGTGCCGGCATGAAGGCAGGGAGGAGGAGAGGGTTAAGGGCTTCCAGAGGGCCCAGGTGGGAAGGGACGCGAGGGGCTGAGCTGTCGCCGCGCGGTGGGAACGCTGGGCGTGGATCGGCCAGGGCCTGACCAAAAGTGCGTGGAAGTCCCTGGAAAGGTTCCCACTTTCTCCTGGAGACTTGGAGTCGGGCCCTGAGGGAGCGAACAAGTGCCGCACTTCTCTCTGCTGGGAGGGAAGCCTCGTAGCACCGGGATGAGGGGAGTCCCTTCCCAGGGAGCAGAGGCACCAGCTGCCGCCCAGAAATCACAGACGTGATCCCTAGGAAGGCGCTGCATCACTGCAAAGTGAAGTGACTGCAGGGACTGGGAAAATATCCTTGTTTCCATCAAGATGAGGAAGCAGTCTCTATTCTTCGTTTGTGAAAACTGCACTCGTGTACCTTTTCTAGTGCTCCAGGACATCCCACTGCTGTTAGAAAGTGATTTAGAAGAGCTGTTTCTCTCCTTTCTCTGTGTCACAGTCAGCACGGCATATTCCTGGCAGTTGGAAGCTTAAGGAACTGCCTCTAGGGCAGAAAGCAAACCTTATCCGTATTGAATAGAGCAGAACTTCCCAAAAGCCAGTCGAGTGCACTGGAACAAAGTTAATATATAATTCATAGCCAAAATGTGTTGTTATGCATCTTAATATAGTTCGTGTTGATAGAGTTCAAAATGCTGGTCATAGTTCTGTAGAAACTATTTCCTCAGTAACAGAAAAATAGTTTGTATTTTTTTAAACTGTGTCCGGCTCCAGAAGCCTGAATATTTTTAAGCAAGCAGCCACAAAACATAAAGACCAGAATTACGTGCTTGGATAAGCTACATCTCTCATATTAAATTCCTTTCACATGTAAAAGGCTTTTAAATGCTTGCTGTCTCATTCTTTGGTGGTTTTTTTACTTAACTGCTGGTTTGGGATGTTAGTTTTGGAATCACGTGGTGGTTCTCCACAATAACATAAAACAAATGTTCAAATTGTCCCTTTCAACTAGCCACTGAGTTAAAAATTATCCCTTTATGTAGGAAAGTTCCTCTCACAAAAGTCAGCTCATTTTTCAAATGATGTTATTTAGATAAGGTTATCCAAGATTAATTTCAGAAATACAGCTGTCTTCAGTATTCATTGTGCACTGAGATTCCAAATAGGTAGAATGACCAGAGAAAAAAGCTATCTCACCCCAGAGATCAGTATTAAACATGACATGCAGATGTTTCAGTAAATAAGATGTAGAAAAGGAAAGCAGATTCCAGAATTCCTACCAGACTGGGAAGTTCCCAGGCCTGAACAAATTCTGCTCACATTTTACTTTTAACATGGAGATCTAATCCAGAATGACAGAAGAGACCAAAATGTTACTGTAACCTTTTAAAAAAATGCATCCAGAGCATAGGGAGAAGTTTTTAGCTGCTTCAAAAAGAGGTGCTGTGGACCAGGAGTTGCCAGAGGTGAGATGACACCCTGCACTGCCATCCCCAGGCTGTTTAATACTGTTAAAGAATTACAAGCTCCATAACAGCAGCTACAAGATGAGTTTGTGGAGTTGCTGATTTTCCTTATTTGCTCTCTCCCTCGGCAGGAACAGCAATTCAATTTTCCTAAACTCTGCTGAATATACATGGCCACAAACCCGGCCTGTTTAATGTGCCTCGCAGCTGCCAAGTGCAATGAGGCCTCTACCCCAACAGCCCAAACTCTTTTCCTCTCTCCTCCTCTCCCCACCATTCTGACAGCTTTCCAGAGTTCCTTCCCAGACTGCTGCCAGGTTCCAACACCTGCCCGTGTCATCTCTGTTGTTCCCTTAACACAAGTGTTAAATTGTGTCAGCAGTTCCACGCTGTCCAGAGCCCATTTGTTCATCACCAGGCCTCACTGTTTGCTTGTGACAACCCAAAGCTGCTGCCTCATGGGATCTGTTTGATGTTCTGCAAAGGGGAGCAGGGAGCAGTGTATAGTGAAGAGTTATTATTGCTATTTATAAGTTTGACTTGTATTTGTGGTCTACATCCTTTCTACTACCTAGAGCTGCAGGTTCTTGCTCTCATCTGTCTAGCTTTTAACTATGAGAAAAAAAAATTCTTGGTCTATTAGTTTGGGTATTGTTTTTTTTTTTTAAGAGAGACATTTCTTCACTGTGCCTTAACATTTTGTGGATTGCTATTTTCTAGGGAAGAAAAATGTTCTGAAGTAGGACACCAGCAGCAGTTCAAAATTCAACTCTGTGAGAACAACTCAATAGTTTCTCTTATTGGAAGTAACGTTGACACAATGAAATCTGCATAATCTATGTTTCTCTAGCAGCTTGAAGCAACAAACAAATATAAAGGTTGGACTCGATGATCTTGCAGGTCTTTTCCATCCTTAATGATTCTATGAATCTATTAGTTCCATTGGTTACTGAAAGTGGAGGTGTGCTCTGAGGTCTGCAGTCCTCTGTGTGATTAATTTTTCAAAGTGGAATCCAAGTTGTCATGCCCAAATTTAAACTGAAAGCTGAAGGTTTGGAAGAAGAGAGATTGAATCCACAGTTCTTTCCTTAGACCTTGATGAATATGAGAATGATTCTACAACTACAGAATTTTCTTCCCCTCATGCCTGTTCTTCAAAACACACCTTTCAACTAAGACATTTCTTTATTTTCTCAGTGATCACTAGTAGCTTTCACATTTTGGATCAGGTCCCACTCCAGGGGACTGCTGTGAATTTTGCTGGTTCTCCAGTCTCTGAATACTCTGGGCACCCAAGCCACTGTCCAAAGAGCCATTTTTCAGGACATCAGGGCCTCATGACAGCCATTTCCTCACAGCTCCTCTATGTGCAAGGACTGGTTCCCAAAACAGGCGAAACAAGGAGCTGGCAAAACCAGACAACTTCTTTCCAATATTTCACACTGTGGGTGTCCTGGTGCTACAGAAAGCCCAGCTGCTGAGGGGAGAGCTGGCTTGCCTGAGGATGGTGGCATTTTGTGGGTACCTTCCCAACAGCAAGGATCACTGCTCCTCATCTCCTCTCATCCCCTTGCTCCCCATGCTGGCAGTGGGAAAAGGCCTCAGCTCTCCATCCCATCCCCACTCCTTCTCCCACCTTTTCCCTGTCTTGAGAATTTTCTGTGCCTTAATTTCCCACAGGTGACAAAGTGAACTGACCCCCTTTCCATCTGGGAACAAACTCCTCTCTGGCAACACTGAGGAGCACCCATTCACCCCCTTTTTTATGCTCCTTCTTTCTTTTTATGTTCTCCTTGCTGCTCTTAGCTCAGGCTTGACCTCGCCTCCTTGGCTCACTCACCAATCAGTCTCCCTTTCTTTACCTGAGTCCCAGCCAGGTTTTCTGGGCAGCTTTCAAGAAATGTGGCTGTAACTGAAGATCAAAAATGAAGTAATTGTGATTGCATAACTGAGTAGAGGAAAGACGTTCTGGATGTGAACAGAAAGCAGCTGCTGCTTAGGGGTAGAACCTTTTAATCTCTGTCCACTGGTGTCAAGTTTTGTCTTTTCTTCCAAAACAGTTCAGACAGAACTGAGCATCACTTTAACTCCATAGACTTGGTCTCCTGACCCAACCACAGAAACAAGTGGATCTAATGAAAAAGCAAACCAGTTCACCCAAGAAATATAATCTGCTCCTTTGACCTTTCTGCATTAAAAGTTTCCATTAAATTCTGTGGCATTCACCCATCCCAGATTCCCCCAGGTAAAAGGAAAGCAAACAAATGCTTTGAGCAAATGCTTTGTTTGTAGTAACGTGGCAGGATCAATCACTACCAACCACAATGATGCAGAGGTTTTTCTATGGGCTTTGTGTTGGTCAGATAAAATCCTATATAAATTTCCTTGAGTCAGTTCTGTTGACTCACCGTGGCAATTGTAGCATGTCCTTCGACCAGGATATTTAAAGAAGTGCTAGAAGGAGTGATGCAATGAGGCATCTTCTCAATACTGCTTTGTAGAAGTCAAGTGCTCATTGCTTTATTTAAAGAAAAACATTTCATTTTAGAAATGTGTTTCATTTCAGTTATGTGTGAGTTAAATCTCAAAGTCTGGTTTAAAGTTTCTCCGAGTGAAGTGGGCTTTGGTCTGGGATTTGTTCTGTGGAATAAAGAGGTGTGTGTCAGAACTGAGATTTTTACTTTAGATCATGGTGCTCAGAGCCTAGGTTTTGTTTCAGGCTTGTCCCTGCAGTTCTTTTTGCCTTTCTGAGGAAGCGTAACTTATGAAACCACATTTCAGATGTGCTAATATCTTTTGCTAAATCCACTGATGAGATTTATTTATCCTTGTTAGAGAAGTAAAAGCTTTGGTCCTGTCAAGTTGTTACACATTTTTGAGGCCTTTACAGTAAGCTAGGTCTTCATCCCCAAGAAGGGATGCTGCCCCCAAAGCTCTCCCGAAATGAATTCAGGGGTAGTGCGATGCTCTTGCCCCTACAGATGTTGGGGAATTCAGACACGAGACACAAAACTTGAGTTCCTGAGCTCCATCACTCATGTTTGAGTCTATCAGATTCTCCCAACTTTGGGGCAGAACTCTCTCTCTTCTCCCTGGGCAGATTGCTGGCACCTGACACACCATGTGCTATTTTTATTCAAAATAAATAGCAGGGATTAGCTCCCCCCTGCCTTCCTGTTCCATCTGCTGCTGATATCCTTCCCAGTAAGACAGAGCTTCCAGTCTCAACTTTATTAGAGAAAGGGACTACAGACTTGTTCCAGACAAATACTCAGCTTTTGTTGGAAGTGTCCCCAGACAGAGAAGGCACTGTCTGACCAGTCACCACTTAGCAGAATTCTGTCATCTGCCAGCCATAATCTACAATTAAAATTGAAATATTTTGATATATATTACCCAACACAGAGAAAACAGTGTCTTAAGGGAGCTGAAGAGCAGAAGGAGGCGTGGTTGCGCCTTATTTGTTCAGCATTGGTGAGTCACTTAATCTGAATTTCTAGGCATTTTAAGAGTTTTGATTCAAAGGTCTATTGTTTGGCTTCTGGCAACAAATTAAATACCAGTGAGGTTTGGCTCTTAATTTAGAATTAATTTTAAAACATCACTCACTATATAAGACCTAATTGAAAGCCTATGGTGACTGGAAGGATTCCCAAGGATTTCACTGGTCTTTGGATGAGGGTCTCAACCCACAAAAATATTTATTTTTCTTCATTGTATTTAATCTTGGATGGGAAGACAAGTTATTCTTTCAGAATAATTTTACAGTTTTTTGACTTTTCATTTCTTCAGGCTAGAACTGAGTTGAGGACAAAGAAATGTGTTTGTAAAGAAAAACATCAAGAGCTGAGAGTGAAGTGAGGGGTGTATTTTTGCTTTTCTAACTTGGACTTACTGTAATATAAACCAACACAGCACTGCAGATCTGTGAGCTGCCAGATTTCTGATTTTTTTCCTGATTTTTTCTGGGGTTTTTTTCTGATTTTTTCTGATTTTTTTCTGATTTTTTCTGATTTTTTTCTGATTTTCTGTTTTTTTTCTGAATGTCAAATATAAGTGAGGATACAAAAAAAATGCAGCGCTTGAGTCAGAGTTCTGTTTGCAAAACAAAACCTGTGCTTTGTTTTCTGAGCTGGCAATGAACAGCCCCCTGGCTCTTTTGGGGAACATGTGCATGGAGGTTCATGATCATAAATCTGAGTTTTCAGACAAACGTTTTCCTCTAGTTCCTGAGGTTCTCCTACTTGCAGTCTTTGGGAATATTACAAGTTTTTTGGGCATAAATAGTCTCTCATTCTGGCTCCAGAAACAGTTGCTGCCCACAGAGCCTTTCTCTCGTGAGTTCTTGTTAATAGCACTAGAAGAGGCTACTCTGTCTCCAGTTAAAAGGAGGATTTTTGGCAAGGGCAGAAAAGAGCCTTAAAGTCTCCCTTCACCCATACCTCTTGTCAGCTTCTTTAGATGGGATGGAGAAAATCTTCCTTTTCTACTGGAGCAGTTCCATATTAGGTCCCAGGACAACTGTTTGCCCTTCTGGCTTCATGGAATAGCTGAGAGAAGCATAACTGACTGTAGGGTGGAGTTTATTATAGACCCAAGATTTTGGGGATCGAGAACAGTTTGCCTCTTCCTGACACAAGAAGGAAATAAAACCAGAAAGCAAGTGAGAAAAACAGGAGCACATAGGGATCTCTCCAATTTCCTCAGAAAGCCACTGGGACACAATAAACCAGGCATCACTCCTAGGAGACAACACAAGGGAATGTGAAAGTGTAGATCTGAAGGACAGAGAACACCTGTGGGAGGATGTGAGAAACAGAACAGGCATGTGGTGTGTAAGTGCAGGATTCATGGGCTTTCCCACTCTGCAGAAATGTAACTTAACTGCAAGTCTGAGTGGCACAGAGAGGAAGTGGTTGTGTGGCTCCTGGAGAAACCGGGACCAAGACGTTACAGGTCTGTTCTTTATTCATATGGCCTGGCTTTTGTTTTTCTAGGACGAGCTCACGGCTTGGCTTCTTGTGTGTGCTGCTGGTCTCTGAACAAATCCTGTTTAAACTGGAGTGTGAGTGATGTTTTGCACTGAATTATCTGCTGGTTACCTGGCCTTTTCTCTGGCTTAAGTGGAACCAAGCTCTTGCTTAATTTGACCCTCAGATTTAACACACAGTGGGAATTAGATTCAGTAAGATGGTTATGATTCATGTTACGATCCATGAGGGGGAAAAAAGGAAGACAACCACCTTAGGAAAGCATACACGTGGATAAAACAGTTCATGGAAAACCTGACTGATATCTCAACTGCTGCTTTGATTGCCATACTATCCCTAAGCACCCTCACTACTAACTTAAGTGTTTTCTTCTTGCAGACTTAATCCTTCATCTGTCAGGAAGGCCAGTAGAAACCAATTGCTCCACTGGCATCAGGCTGATGGCTCTCCAGGATAACCATCCTGCCTCTCCAGCTGCCAATTCACTTGCAGCATTAGTCATTGAGACTGGATTGAAAGTGGCAGCTCAGGATTCAATTTCCATGAAACTTGTAGGAGCTTTATTTCTTCGAGCCCTGCACCCCTCAGGTTTGAAATTGGCCATTAAGCTTAAAAGGTGTTGAGTTGAATAAGGGAATGGCAGATGGACAGAGGTCAGGATCTCATAAGCTTCATCTCTTTTAGAAATGGGCACCTGAAAACTCTCAAGGACCGATTCTAAGAAAAGCAATAGCTTTGAGTGCACTGAAACCAAAGTAGGCATTTGGAAATGCAACGTTTTGTAGTCACAATCTTATTAGTGAAACTAGATTATCCCTAGTTTTTCCAAGTAAACATCTATCCTTGCTTAAAAAAAGATTTAGATAATACAAAAAATAGAATGATTATATGAAAAAAACATTTTCCTTGCACAGAAAACCAATTTTTCTTGCCATCTCTGCAGTACAAGTGAAAGTTTGAAGTTGGTAGGATGGTAGTCACTAGCAAAGAGAGCAAGAGTTGAGAGGAGCAGTGGAAAAAGGCACACTGAAAAAAACAAACCATGGAGGGAAATTAAATCAGATTGGTGACTATGCAAGAAGGCATATATTAAGCAATTACAGATTTTTATGTGCATCTGCTGAGTAAAGCTGTTGTGCTAATTTCTGAACAGCAAGAAGAATAAACAATGCTTCTGTCTAAGTGTATTTCTTACTGATTAAAGACTGTGACATGGAGTGTGGCTAGAATGAGTCAAACAGGATGTTTACAAGGCGCTTGGATAAAAAAGAATAAAATGACGAAGCAAGAAACATAGTGTCATGAATTTTAGAAACAGTCTCTTTCCTGGGTAACATTTTGCCCTCCTCAATGACTAATCCTAAAAAAGAGCTGCCACAGGCAGAATTTGCAGACAGCCAGGTGAAAGGGAATGCCAAGAGGCAGATCCTTGTCCCTGTGGACAGAGCAACGCTGGCACAGCATGATCTGTGGCATAGACACCTCAAGACCAGCAGAGGGTTTGGCAGATGGGATTGGGACTGAAACTCGGGAGTTACTTTCTCCTCAGTGCTTCCTTCACAAACCAATGGAGAAAATATTGCTGGAGAAGCACTGCAGTTGGATCCCAAACACCAATCAAAATCAGAGTCGTGCTTCTAAAGGTGTTTGTAGTAGTGTTTATTAACTGTTCCGTTATCACTGCATGAAATCTCTTCCTTCAAACTCACTCATCTGGCTTGTGTATTTTTAATGAGCATTGGCACAATTCTTCGCAGAACAGTGGGAGCTGATGGAGATTTACCAGACGGATTAGCCTTCTGGGACTCCCACTACAATACCTGTGCTATTTCAATCTATTTTGATCTAAAATAGATTGGTATCTCTTTAAAATGAGCTTGCAAATTTCTGTGCTAATTAAACTAAATTGAACGATGCACAGGAACTGACGTTATTAAATCTGTGTAAGAAGGCCCAGTTCTGAGAACCTTCATAGCTGGTGGACTACTCAGCCTCGGCCTCTAAAAATACTGCATTGCTCTGCTGCTCTCTTACCCAGAAGACACTACCTGAGCCAATGCTGACATGGCTTTCAGTGTCTGCTGGGCACTGGGCTCACAACCTGAAATGCTCTTCTCCTGGATCCTTGCATCTGGGGAGCTCATGCCAGGGCAGAGAAGCTGGGCTGAACAGAACATACACAGAACGTTCTAAGTTCCCAGATTTTCAGTGTTTTCAGGTGGAAAAAAAAAAAAAAATCTGGACTTCCATACCTTCAGGTCCACTGCTAACCCTTATCGTTGCTATTCAAAGTGATTATGCCAGGGGCAAGTGGTTAAGTATGAGAAACTATAACCTCTTAAAAATTCTTTTTCACACAAAGAAGTATCTATTTATTTTCCCATGGCAGTTATTTTTGTCAGTCATTTTTTTAATCATTTATCAGTCCTTCTTTTCAGTAAAAAGTGATCAGTAAGGCTCAAAGCTTTGTTCAGCTGCTCAGCCTCAGTGTTTTGTGTCGCTCTCTGGTGCTATGTTTTTTTAGCTGAAGTTCTTTGTCAACACAGTGGATGCTGTGACTAATTTGGCTAATTCGGGAAGAAAGGATTACGCTTGGATTCTGTACTGGTGTTTTGAGTCTCAGTAAAAGATTACAATGAATGAGTAGTCTGGGTTAGACAGACAGTTGGGTGGGATGATACCTTCTGGCCTCCAAATCAAAGGGACCTTTTTGTTCCTGTGTGCTTCAGGCTTAACTTCTGAGCCAGTTTCTAACGTCTTGTACACGATTCCAGATGCAGAGCACCCCATACACTGCTTATGAATGTGTGTCCTGGATAAATGGGAAAGTGCCTAGTGGGGCTTTCACACAGAGGTGTAGAGATGTTATTGGGACACTGCAGTATTGCCAAGGTTTTTCTAATTTAGACAATTCTCATGATAGTTAACTTTCCCAGTATAGTTTCATATTGTTTTAAAGAGTGATATTTATTATTTCTGAAAAAAGAGGAACTTTGTAGTCCTCCTCATTACAGAATGGCACTTGGAAAAAGTAACTGCTGCAGCCGAACACCATCTCCCCCTCCATTACCCAACTCAGAAAACAACGAAAAAACCCCAATATTAGGTTTAAAACATTAAGTCATCTCAGGCTTTTTTATAGGGTCTGGTTACGATTCTCTTTGCTCAGGGTAAGAAACCCCAAAACTCTGATAGCCCAGTCCAAGTGCACATAGAGCCATGACCTCACTCCATCCATGCTGGTTGTGCTCCAGCCCTCCCTCTGCCCTGCTCTTCAGGGAAAGGGAATCTCCCTGGCCATCTAGGAGCTAGTGAAGATTTCCCTGATATGCAGGGGACCAGGACCTGGAGATCTGCTGTAGTCCAGGAACAACCTCTAGCTCCCATATTTAGATAGCAAAATGAAGTTTTCCCCAAATTCACAGCTAACAGATATTGATGAAGTCAACACAAAAGGAGAGGACAGGAAGCTGCCCCAGGAAGAGTTCAACCCTCACAATGCCCGCATCCCTGATCACTACGGCTGTAATTACTGGTAGTGATCACACCTGATTTTCCCCCAACTTAACACTGATGTTTGGCTGAATTTGCTCCCTCTGGGAAATGTGTTTCTGAACAGAAGTCAGTACGCAATATGGGGATACTCATGGTCTCAAGAAGGTGAAGCTTCCACCAGGGTGACTACAAGCCACACTATCCAGGAAAGGAGGAGAAGCAGCAGCTGCTGAGAAAGCTGCTGAGTGCAGGGCAGGCAGTGCCCTGCTACGAGGAGAGGGCCAGCATGAGGACAGGAAAGAACCTGGAGTTTTTCAGAGAAGAGTAAGAGGAAATCGTGACTTTTGGACTGGGAATCCTTCCTCAGCATGGGCTGTGAGCTGCAAAGGACTGACTGTTCCATGAGTGTCTGTGTGTGCAGTAATGAAAAATGCAGGTTTATGTGGTCTGCCTTGTGAGATGAGCAATTTAGATACCATGTCACCGCTCCTCTTATCAGAGAACATTAGGTTTCAGCAATTTCCATTACTATTCTTATCCTTTATTGTGTGCAAATACACAAGGATTTTAGTAACAGCAGAGTCATGTTTAAGCTGCTTGGAAGGCTGAAGAGCAAGATATTTTCACCATTCCATCTAATGTCGTTTTTACAAGTGAAACATATTGCTCTTACAGAACCAGAGCAAGTTTTTTATAAAGACATTTTCTTAAAGGATTGAATAGTTGCAATTGTTGGAGAAAGGTGCTTAGATGCTGGATTAGGAATTTGCAGGATCAAAGTAGCAGTTAAGATGCCAGGGAACTCATCCAAATCACAGCATAGCTGATATTCTTTAGGGAATACTGGACTGTTTTGTACACAGTACTCTTGGCCCCAAGTAACTTAAAACCTGAAGAACTGA
Organism: Oxylabes madagascariensis; assembly: GCA_013400675.1. Classification (NCBI taxonomy): domain Eukaryota; kingdom Metazoa; phylum Chordata; class Aves; order Passeriformes; family Timaliidae; genus Oxylabes; species Oxylabes madagascariensis. The sequence continues at coordinate 28,415 of VYZR01064790.1, forward strand.
AATGACTAAAAATATTGGGCCGCATCTTTGAGGGTGTCGAGTGCCCACAACTCATGTAGGGTTGAATACTCTGTCACTGTGGCCCTTTATGCCACGATGGTGATGTCAAAGGCGCGCAGCAAATGCCACAGGAGGCCCCTCTGCAGAACTGGCCATAGCAAAGTCACCTGGGTGCAGTTGGGCACTGGCCCATTTTCCTGGCAGCACTCAGCATCTCTCAGGAGCAGGCTGACAGAGGAGGGGCTCTGGCAAGGAACTCCAATTATTTGTGATCTCAATTACACAGAAAACGTAGGGGATGGATTTGGTTGTGGGCTTAGCTATTCTTTTTAACCTGTGAGGAGCTGTGGGGATTGCTGCTGGACTGGTCTCCTTGAGATCCAGAGTGCAAATTCAGGGCATGAAAATTTTTCTGTCCCAATTCCAGTGCCAGGGCTCAGCCTGAGGTCAGTGAGATGGGGAGCTCACCTACAGCTCTGCTGTGCTGGAAGGTGCATCTGCCTGACTCCTGTCCTTCCCTGGAACAGTAAAGATAACAATGGAACAGGCTTCTCCTTCCTCCAGACTTAATAACTGATAGGGAAGCTGATTTTCGCTATCCAGATGTACAGCTGGAGCTGGGAAAGATGCCAGAAAACTGAAATGTTTGACCCATCCCTGCAAGTGTTCAAGGCCAGACTGGATGGAGCTCCGAGCAACCTGTTCTAGTGGAAGGTGGCAGGGGGGTTGGTATTGGGAGATCTTTAAGGAACTTTCCAATCCAAGCCATTCTATGATATAGAATTTTCCTATCTTTTGCTTGGAGCACTGAGGTTTCTATTTAAAAACTTTTTTGAAAATCGCTTGTCTTTGGGGAAAGTTTATAAAGGGCAGAAGTGTGAAAATTAAATGGCACATTTTATTTAAAGGGCAGATTTTAATTAATTAAAAGGAGTGAATTCTTTTTCAGTATTTCCTTTGAGAAAAACAATTTTTGTTTTAACAATACAGAAAAGCCCCTGATTCAGCCACAACAAGAAAATGTTCCCACAAGAAAATGTGAGGGTTTTTTCCTCCATTGTACTTAAGAGTGTGTGAAACAGAACTGCCCGTGAGCCCAAAAGTGCAGCACATCCTTTTAACAAGACATATAAGGAATACCTTAGGCAGCTGGAATGCAAGAATCTGGCCCAGAAAACCCAGTAATACCCTTCTGACTGCTGCAGACACGCCCTGGGATGGTGAGCAGCCACGACTGGCAGGGGCCTGACCCCACATATTGTCTGTACAACACATCCTGCTGCTGCTGGAGCGCTGGGAGGTCTCACACTCCCTGCCACGAGACCTCGTGTTTTCCAGCCCCGAGTGCTACAAGCACATAAGGAGTGACCGTTCAGAGAACCGGGTGGCTGCAGGCCAGACATATAACCTTGACTACAATGCCCTTTCCGGAGACTGATTGTGGTTTTCTTATTATCTAATGAATTTGTCATTTCCTGTGCTAGTTGTAACAGAGCTGAATATTTTCTAGGTTACCTAACGAAGCTCCTGCAGAATCACACCGCCTATGCCTGCGACGGGCAGCACCTGAGCCTGCACTGCCCTCGGCACTCAACCATCAGCGTTCAGTCAGCATTTTATGGGCAGGACCCCCACATGTGCACTGCTTGGGAGCCTGAAACCAGGATGACAGAACCCAGGAACTGCGTGGCACCCACCTCTTTGCAGGTACTGCATGTTGGAAAGGTTCTTAAGGTACAGAATGTTTTGGAAGGTTTCCCTGCCGTTTCTGTGCAAGTGTTCTCAGCCTCGAATGAGACGACGCTGATGCTGTACCTACGGCAGTTTACTACCAGAAGTGTTACAGCTGAAAGGGTTTGTCTGGACAGCAGGGTATGGCTCTAGGATTGTGAGGGCTTTGAAGATTGCCTTCTGTTGTGATGAACCTTGCTTTGGAAACCTCGTTCTTGAAATTCCCTAAAATAGTCTGCTCTTTTCCATTTAAGGGCTGGTCAGGACTGAGTTGACCAGTCTTAATCTATCACACAGGCCCTCCTTGACCCCAGGGGAGGATACAAGCATTGATGAGAGTAAGGTTACAAATCCAGTGAATAAGATGACATCCTGGTTGGCATCTGGCTTGTTGCATGCCTGTCTTCCCTCACTGAAAAGGCACAGCAACAGCTAAACAGCAAACCCCAAGAATGTCTGCAGATACCTGCATTTCTGCGATGACCTGATTTGTATCAGCAACATCCTACAGTTTGTTTGCTGGGCCTGCTTCAGTATAGCTTACAATGATTTCTACTTCTTCAATTATTACTTTCTGCTGTGGAGACTTTTATAACAAGGTCTGACTTACACTGCTGTCAAAGGCTTGTTTCATCTTAGTGAAAAATACTCAGTGTTTTTCCAAATTCAGTAAATCATTGCAAAAATGAGTAGTCAATGGAATCTGAACATGTTCTGTTGGTTAAACTTGTAAATGCTTTACAGAAGTTTTGATGGAGTTTGCAACATTTGTGTCTATAGACCACACGTTCCTTCTTGACATCAGGGAATATCTGTTCCCACCACTACTGAGTTGAAAGGTATGAAGTGGTTTGGCAGTAATATCCTCTTTCTAGAAACAGTATTAGGGCAAATTTTTAAGTGTGCCTCACCCATGATGTACTGTAATTTCTGAGGACATTCCAGACATGACCTATGGGCCTTGTGAAAGTTCATCTCTCCACCAAAACCAGCAGGCCAGATGCACCCCTAATGTTACATTACTGGCTGCAGCAAAGCGGCACCAATGATTATTTTGGGCTTGTGAGTGCCTTTGTGAGGTCTCCATGGGCAGTTTTTTCCCTTGAATATAATAAACACAGCATGGGGTAACTGTTGTATAAACTACCATCATGGTTTGGGCACTGTGGCTGATCAAAGGCATGAAAGCATTTTGGCAAGGCCATGAATTTGTGTGAGATACAAATACTCTGCATCTCAGGGAGTTCCAGTTCTGTTAAGGAGAAGGAACACATTTTGTAGACTGATTTCTTAGAAAAGAGCACCAGTGACCTCATCCCTCCTCCCCTTCCCTTTGGAACTGGATCTGCAGTCTGCACAGGCAGGTGAAATGATGCCCTGTAGCTGGGAGGAAGCATCACAGGCATGTATTACAGAGATCTCCTGTCAGAGGGATCACTGCAAAGCTGGATCTGGCTAGAGACAGTAACTGCCTGGTGCTATTTTGAGTATCATTGTTTGATTTTGTAGCTGCATGCTTTTGCACAGCATCATGACAGAAAATGCGACTGCTGTTTACATTAGGCAGGAGAAAATACCAACAGATGCACAGGAGATTATTCAGCTCAGGTGCAAACAGAAGGTGACTCAGTAGGGGACAGCTATATCTGTTTATTAAAGATGTAACTCTATTTCACTGGTCCCTTCCAGAACTATCCCAATCAAGGAGGAGTTATTTGTTTGACTTGCAACTCTGTGAAAGGAAAATTGACTGATAAAATTAAGTCTGCTGTGCTTTCCTTCTCTTTTAAACTCTCTAGAGTGCATTTAATGCTCAAAAAGTGTTGGATGCATGTCCTCTTCCTCTGCCAATGGGAGCTGTAGGATCACTGCAATGTGCTGCCAATGTGTGTCATTGCTGCTTGGGAGGGAAGGTTTCCAGTGATGACAGCAGAGATCCAGCCACGGCCAACTCTCTCAGCCTGGAAACAGGAATGCAGCTTGTGCCACCACAGTGGTAAATTTGAGATTTGGTCTCTTGGTATAACTGAGACCTCTTCTGATGAGAAACAAAGCAAAAATTCTCATAGATTTTGAGGGACTACCTAAAACTATCATAATGGTTTATTACAGTTACTCCTGTTAAGAGTGGGATGACCTGGAGATAACACCCTCCTTTGTCACAATCTGCTGTGATTTTAAACATCATGAATCCTGTGCACAGCCACAACAGACTATCCAAAAACAGTGTCAGAAAAGCCCTCTCTTAACTGAGTTTGGGAGGTGAATAAGAATTTCCGAAATACACTGCTGCATTTAAACTGGGTGCTTTGGCTTGTGACTGTGTCAAAAACTGGACAGACCGGCCCTGGCAATGTCTTCATATTTTCTGCAGCTACAGTTCCAAGAGCACAGCTGGAGTGGGAGCACCAGGGTGAGCAGTACGAGCACTCAATCCTTTTGCCAGACTGGGAGAGAGCCCACACGACCCTTTGTGTATAACACTGCTGACCTGTTTGTTGTCCTCCTCTGTTGCCACTTCCAGGGAAGCTGCACAGTAAGAACCAGGATATATTGCTGGGGCAATAAATTTAGAGGAGATATGGCCTTAGAACAGCATTAAAAAATACCCCACAAGACAAGACAAGGAGGCTGAGGATAGACTTGCATATCTGTGCTATCCAATCAAACTAATTCTGAAATTTGCTCTTGGCAAGTCAAGTAAATATCTGATAACGTGTAACTGCAAGCGAGAAGGAAGTGTCCCTTAAGCAAGGGGGTCCTACACATGGCTTAAAGCTCGGGTTGTGCTTATCATTAGTCAGAACTCTTTCAAGTGAAGATTATTTAACAGAGCATGTTCAGGTACATGTAAGCAGATCAAGAAGAAGTGGTTAAAAAGACACCTTTTTGGTTGCCATGCTTTCCCTGGACATTGCACTCCCATAAATGTGCTCAGGAGTGTACAAGTGCCTCAAGCATGTCAGTGAGACAGCTGGGGGCTCAGTGTGTTCCCACGTGCTGTGTGCTCTGCACCATCAAGGCTGTGGTGGCACCCAGGGGAATTTGGCCAGCCTCCCCAGGGGCAGAGGGAAAAGTGACAAACAACAGCAAGTCGGTAACATCCTGATTTGCTGGGAGCATGGCTGTGATGAATGTGTTCCCATAAAGTTGGCCATGACTCCAAGTCCAGTAGAGCTATGGCTTAGATCCAATGATACAGATGTTTCTTGCATGTTTATAGCCAAAAAGGTGTGATTTCTCTCCTGTGTAGAACAAAGTACAACTAAGTGTTTTCATTGCTGTGTAGCTTCATACCTTGTTGTCAAGACTATCCTTTTTGCCCATTGTTCTAGAAAGTACTGGATGAATGCCAAAACCTGAGATCCTGCCAACTCCTTGTCAATAGTCGGGTTTTTGGGCCTGATCTGTGTCCAGGGACCACTAAATTCCTCCTTGTCTCCTTTAAATGCAAACCTAGTAAGTAATCTTTATCAGGCAAATGTGTTTTTCTGCGTGTTTTGTTGCTTGTTTTGGTTAAAATGCCACTGCACAAGGCTTTGCATAAATCCATGTGAAGTTTTGGGGCTCTTGGATTGATAACAAATTGTTCTTTTCTACTTTACCTTAGCTCTCCATTGTGTTTGCAGCTTTAGGGTGCTTGCTGCCAGTTTAATGACCAGTGTCATTTGGCAGGGGCAGATGTCACACATCGGACTAGAAAGGAAAAATGTTACGGAAATTATTTTTAGTGAGATAGCAATGATAATGTCATATTAGAAAGAGCTGAACAGCAAAACCAGATGCTTGGGCTAAGGATCCAAATGAAGAAGGTTTCCTAGGAAGGAATATGCAAAAATACTTAAGGACCGGGGCCCAAAGCTTTCAAAGATTCAAAAATACCTCCCGTTTATGGAATAATGGCCAGAAGATACATGTGCTGACTTGGTTAGAGGCTTTTATACAGCTGTGCTCCATGCAGGTATTCTATGCTGATATGTGAAGGGACAAATCTTGCCTCAAAGAGAATCCACTCTGTAATTATGAGAAGGGGGAAGAACGATTAAGACAATCCTCATGAGGTTTCCCTTATTGGTGGTTTTTAATTGTTCTCCTTGTTGCTATGGTATATGAGAACAAGCTCCAGTAGCCTGGGGGCTCAGCTCTTTTTGCAGTGAATTCGCAGTGTGGCTGAAATGGGTCCCAAAGAAAACAGCTGAATGATGACTTATGGGTAGGTCCACCAGCCAACACAGAAATACCAACCCACAAGCAAAGGAGAAAGCACTAAGGGTGTTTTCTTTGATCAGAGCACTGAGATAGATGTCAGTGGTAGAACAGGAGTAGGTGGCAAGCAAACTGAAGGGCCACTGGAAAGTGAAAGTCAGAGCAGAGGGATGGAGTGGACTAGGCAGATGTTACCTTCGGTAAAGCACTGACTCAAGAACTCCCAGAGAGATACACTGGGCCAATCAGTAGAGGAAAAAAAATGTCAGGAATTTAAAATTTTCATTCTCTCTTTTATTGTATCAATAGTTTAATTCTTTTTACATATTGCAGTTATTCCACTATTAATAGTAGATGGATTTGAATATCATAGCAGTGTCTGTGTCATTAGAAATCTCTTTCTGCTAATCAAAAGTGAATTGGGATCCTGTTTATTACTTTCAGAAGCTGCTTAATATTTTTTCCCACGGGAGATGGGCTTCTTAGAGTATATAGTATTTACTGTGATCTGAATTTTAAAAAAGCTGCTCAAAAAGCGTGTTCAACAGCAACTGCTACCTTCAGAATTGAGGAATAGTCCAATTCCAGTGCAAATGACATGATTTCTTGTGACAGGAAATTTATATTTGTAGGTAAGATACCAATATTGTTAGTCTTGGAAGTGGAAAACATCCTTACTCAGGAAATCACTTCAGGCTAACTTCAAGTATATTCTGCAGTCTTCTTGCCTTCAAGTGGACACTTAAGCAGTTGCCTAAATCCCTTAGTTTTTCATCTATTTAGAATTATTTCTGCTGTATCTTTGCAGAGGTTTATGTTGGGCTCTTCTCCTTATCTGATATCACTTGGGTTATACGTACTTCCACAGCCTCTCCTGCACAGCTAGGCAGATTCAGAGTCCAGCTGTATGCTGTCAGTCATTGGGCACTGACCCCAGGGTTTTGGCCTACTTACGTGTGCACAGCATGGCAGGTGCTTCTGCAGAAGTCACAACCCGCAGTAAGTCAAGTTTTTTCAAAATGTTTTCAAAAAGGTTTTCAAAATATTTTTCAAAATCACTCTTTTTTACACTTAAGGCTGTTGATGAGCTCGAATTGAAGAAACTGGAGTGTTACCAAGAACATTAACCATTGTTTTATCCGTACTGTTTTGGACGAAACAATAATGTTTTCATTCATGAGTAGACAGGAGGTTTTTCTCTCTCCAGTTCCCGAAGAACCAGCACCCACCCTCCACTCACAGGGACACCACTCGCTAACAATAAGGTTTCCCTTTTCTTCTGCTCAGCTCAGGAATCTCCTTCTCCTGTTTTCACATTTTTGAGGACAAAAAAAATGGAGGAGAATAAACTCTTCTCCCTGGCCTTATCTGCCGTAAAAAGGTTTGGCACCGCAGCTCAACCTGGAAGACTTAAGAAGGTAAAATGCCACGAACAGAGCGGCTGCTTAGGCCGGGAAGAGCCTGTTGACCAGGTGGCAGATTTAACGGGGCTCCCCTAGGAGGGACAAGCCATGAAGATGAGCGTTCAGTGCCTTCCCCACCTCTGCTGAGGGTACTGCCAGGGTGCCTGTGCCAGCTGAGCAACGGAGGGGGGATTTTTCTCAGCCTCCTAACTCCCATCCCTTTGCCAGCCACACTTTCAAATGAGCCCTTGCTGGATAATGCTGCCCAGGGAAACCCGCTGCCCTTGGTGGAGCAGTGCAAATACAGCTGAGAGCACTGTCTGGCTTGGGATGGGGACCCCGTCCTGGCCTTTTGTCCTGCCATTGTCCAAGCCTCGTCCAGGGCTGTCACTGAGCAGTGCCAGCCCTGCCCGTGATTGATGAGTGTGCACAGGCAGCTGAGGCACGTGTAGAATGCAACAGTGTCTTCAGGAGAGACAAAAGGGAAGGACGAAGCTTCTCTTGCTGGGCAGGAGTGGAAAGAAAGCCAGGAAAGCAGGGAGGCTGTTCCACTGGGAAAGGAGATTGGCAAAATTAGGGTTTTCTATTCTGTTCAAAATGGGAGCCACAGGCTCTAGACAGTCACTTGGGCACAATTCATTTGGAAGAAGCACTCTGCTCTTGACTTTGTGTCTGGCTGTACAGGTGCCACGTGTCACTTGCAACAGCATTTGCAGGAAAGCTGGTTTCTGTCCTGCTGCTTTTTGCTATTAACAGTCCAGCTATTTAAATTGCCTCACACTATCATATTGCTGTTTGCTTCTACTTTAGCTGAATACAAAACCAAATCAGCATGTGAAAACCAGGAACTGAAGCTCCACTGTCAGGAATCCAAGTTTCTTATCATCTACTCGGCCACCTACGGCAGATGGGCACACGAGGAGAGCGTCTGCTCAACAAAGGCGGAGCACACACCCCCCTTTGGTATGTTTGGGCACCATTGAGGGTCCCTCTCTAGACAGGAGCACAGGGAAGAGAGGACACAGGTGGGGAGAAACTTCAGGTGCAAGAGCAATGGTGTTTTGAAAGCATCAGTGATGGAAATGTGAGAGAGATTATTTCCGAAACTCAAACAAACTGCTCAATATGAGGGAAGAACATAGAGTAGGAAATGCAGCAAAGTAATAAACTTACATATAGTTAATAGTTCTTAGTATGTTTAGCATCAAAAACTAGTTCCCTTGCCTGTCTTGATTTTAGGTGACATATATACTAAATATCAGCTGTTTGCCTAACTTCTTCCTCCAGCTTCTGACAATGACCAGGTGACCCGAGTGTCACGATACTGTCTTACTGCTCCTTCTTCTCTGATACCTGTTTCTGCCAGATATTCCTTGCCTTAGCTGCAGACTGTACAGAGAGGGTCCATGGGGCAGGGCCATTGCTTTACATGCTGTTGTATGACCAGACCCCAAGGCTGTGGTGGCACACTAGAAAGTTAAATGTACCTGGGACTTCTCTCTGGCACCGAGTCAGGAATGTCCTACGTACATAGCAATAAACTGAATAATATGTTCTGTGGTGACACTGAAGGCATGAAGGTAACTTTTCATGCCATGGAGAAGGCCAGCACAAGATGAGTGTGCTGTTTAAACCCCTTGGAACTACACAAGGAAGGGCTTACATGACCGATGCCAGCCCTGTGCAAAGGCTTAACATTGCTCCTAAGAAACATGCTTTACGTGTCATCTATGAGAAGCATCTCAGAACATCAAGAAGAGATCAATAATTAATCTTAAGAGCCTTTTGTCTGCAAGCCAACGTTTCTATTTAGTTACATAGATACGATTAAAAATTTATTGGTTGAAATTCACCATCTGTTCTTAGACAAGGTTCTATTTAATATTGCCAGGTCTGTGTTTCACACCGGCTCTCTTGGGCCTTCACACAGACTTAGCTGTGCCTATCTGTTCTGTGGAGAAAACATTTTAGAAGGCCTCTGATAGACCCTCACACCCCTTATGACAGTGGCATTAACAGGTGACACAAGGCAGGGCAGAGATGTCTCAGCTGATCGAGAGGCTGCCGCCACACTTACATCTTGCACTTCACTGACCTCTCAAAATCACTTCCTTGCCTCTAATGTCAGCACTCACAGTTCACAGATCAGAATCCCGAAAACCTTTCCTATTGGCTAAAGTTTCCAGGATAAAGAGAAAGAATCTGCAACAGCAACAAGCTCTGCTGTGGCCCCTGTGTACAAGCACCTGTGCAGCAACTCCCTGGCTGGCACTGGTTTTATGTTCTGTAAAGCAGCCTAAAACACTAGTAATAGGAGAGAGCATAAAACCTGAGACAAACGCAAAGTAGATCTACAGAAGGTAGATCCTTGTATAGATTTCCTACTACTTCATGGACGTGCTTGGCCTCTTCCTGCATGGCACCAGTGACTTTCTGCAGGAATTTCCAAAAGCCCCTGTGTGGTGTGGGAGTTCACATTCAGTTATCACAAAAGACTCGGCACTTCGGAGCCAGATCCAATTGACTCCAGATCTATCTGTCTCGAGCCTGACTCTTATTGGTGTGGTTATTTAAGCACCTACAGACGTAAGTGGGTGCAGGACTAGATTTCTGCAATGACTGAGTACCTTTCTCTCAGGGAAAACAATGGCAATTTGAATGTAATGACTTGAGACAGCTCTTCCTTCCTGAATCAGAGCCCATGTACCTATTCATGTTTGCACCAAAAGCTGAATTGGCTCCAACACACTTGCATTATTGTTTCTGCTCACATTGGTGCAACTCAGCCTGAGGGCAGTGCTCAAGCTATTCCAGTTCTTTCACTGCATCACAGAGAAACTGTGAGGCCATTTTTTTTAGCACTATGCGGAAGAGAAGTCACCCAAAAGTCCTAATGACAGGCTCAGAAAGTCTGCGGTGAGCTCAAAAGTTTTGCATCTCTCCATACTGGATACAGTCGTGTCAGTGTACTGGATATTGAATTGGATACTCCCCGAGATCTTGGCTACCTGTTGATACGTGTGATAGCAATGACAAACAGCAGCTTTGGGTCGGGACAGATGTGTTCTCAAGCATTGCTTTTCTGTGAACCACCTGTTGAATCAGTTGACAGATTTTCAGAGCTTTGCTTCAAAGGGAACCCAGGAAAACATGATATTTCTTCAGCATAAAGGCTCGTCCTCATATAGGAAATAAATTACATAAATCCATCTCTGCTGTGGGAGATATCTGTGTGGCCTTGAGCACTTGTAGGATTCTGAGCCTCACCTCCATATTTAGCATGAGCATCTACTCATACAACTGGTGTTCTGAGCCAGTGTAATGGTAAAAATCAGTTTCTGCAGCTGTCCAAATGCCTGGCACTGTTAAGACTGTGCAGAATTTCCAGCAAGCAACTTCCCTATTTTACCAAGACTATCAAAAACTCCACAAGAAAATTCTGGGAGTGGTTCTATAGCAGATGGGTCCATTGTGCCCAGGACCAAAGCAGGAAACCATAGCAGTTTGTTCCTGTGTGAATTGCTGCTTTTTCTGATCCATTATCTCTTTCATATTTGTACTAACATGTGCATGAGGAAACAGAAAATTTATTGGTCAGAAGAAGTTGAAAAATTGTGCCAGAACAGGTTACCATAGAGAGCACCAGGAAGATTCAGGTCAACAAACACCTCTCAAATAATAAATTACTCTTGTTAATACAAGAAAATACTTGAAAGAAGGCTTGGTAGTGTGTCACCTAGGTTCAAACTGCATGCTAGAACACTGCAACATCCTTCCCAGAAATTCCTCTGGATGCACATTGGCTGGTCAGATGTGCGTTCCCTCAAGCACCAGTGACCAGCAGAGCCCTGAATTGCACCTCTGTCACAGTCCTCATTGCTGGAAGGTGGGGTTCTTTCCAGTACAGCCCTCTCTTTTACCTGGTCCCACCTTTGGAGGGTTGAGAGGGGAGGTGGAGAATTCACAAACTCTCATCACAGCTTGCATTGTGCCATGACATACCCTGGGGTTGGGCTTTGTCCCAGTCTCCTCTTCCCAGTGGATTCAGATAAGAGGAAGGGGTGAGAAAGTCAAGCAAAGGGGATTTTCAAAATCCTGTAGGTTCCTTCCAGTCCAACTAGGTGTCATGATTTTTTTAATGTAACAGGACTGTATGATGCTGTGATTATTTTTGTTTATTTGTTTGTATATTGTAGCCAATTCAAAGGGCCTTGTATCTCTTATTCACTGACTGATTGAAAAGCTTTTGGTTTCTGTCTCTTACTAAAAGATGTACTCTTTGGCTGGTGTAAGCCTGCCCCTGGGAAGGTCTCTTGAGAGCAGAAGAAACAGCAGTGAAGGCACAAGCAGCTTTAGGCAGATCTGGACATGTTTCCACACTGCCTTGGCACTTTGGGCATGGGAGACAGGAGTCAAAAGAATTTTGTGGATGCAAAAGTAAGGACAAAATAGTTCAATTTTGCTTCTACCACAAAACCCCTTAAGTCAGCTCTATGTGCAGACATGACATATGAAAAGGTCCTTGCCTGCGTCAGCCCGAGCAAACTGGGAAGCTCAGTAGGTGCTTTGGGCCCCAAGAGGTGCCAGTAGGAGCCATTGCACCCCTTTGCCCCAGTGAAGGTTGTTAAGACAAAACTCCCTTAAACTAAGAGGTTTTCAGAGCAGTGGTGGGATAAGGAGTGATTGTTCGAAGGGAGGAAGAAACCAGCCACCATTTTTAGAGTTCAAATAACTTTTTTCTGAGATGAACAGGGAAGATCAGATTTGGCTGGTGGAGGTTGCTTGGAGCACACTGAGACACACATCACTTCAACCAGTAATGTTTTCTTTGGCAGCACTTCAGGGGTTTCTTGGGTCTATTTTTTCATGACTCACATTTGTGAAAGGTTTGGAAAAGTACACTTGGCCCTCAAGTCTAAAAGGAGCCAAGCAACTCCTGCCTGTGCACATGCAGGAGCAGGGAGTCTGGTTCCTGCTGTCAGGAAATGGGAGAGCCACACTTGTCTCTTGCCCTTGGTGTTTGATGGGATGGATCCCCCACTCTGCACATGAATGTGCAAGGAGGAGAGAGAGACCAAGTTTGGGGGTTTTTTGGTACAAAAGTGCTGCTGATCACGTTGTGTGTTTCTGCTGGAATCAGCAGTTCCAGTGGCCCTTTTCTGATGCATAGGCAGGACTCTGTGTGCCATGCTCTTGCATAAATTACCATATTATTTCAGCAACTTTCTTTAGGAGTCTACAGCCTTAGCTTGCTCCAAACTCCACAGCTTCCCCTTGTCAGTTCTTGTCCTCACAGCTGATATCTGGGCTCCACAAAGCACAAGCCATCCTGATTTGGAGGTGTGAAATCTTTGCTTTCAGTTCATTTTAAAAGCGAGCTCCTTATTCTTCTGTGGGTGGGCACAGCCCAGAACACATAAAGCGGCGTAAGGAGCGGTTGGGGATGAAAGCAGTTGGAAACATTTGGAGAGGGTGGGACAGCCTGGCACAAGATGCTCCATCACCTGCAGGTTTTGTGTGGTAGGGTGGAAAGAAAGGGAGGGAAAGCTCCTCCTGTCTGAATTGAGAGAAGCTTTAAGAAACCAGAAGACAAATTACTTCTCATTAAAGCCTGTGTGATTTATGGCATGTCATTTGCATGCCAAAACTTTCCCAAACAAAGCTAATTAGGGAGCTGAAAGAGCCCTTCCTCCAGAAACAAGGCTTTCTACTCCAACTATGAAATAGCTGCAGTCAGATTGCATAGTTTATTACTGCATTAAGAATCTCGTCCTGACACCCATGTCCCCGTGCCATCCATAGCAGTGCCTGGTACAAAAGATCCACCGACAGTCGTGGTGTGTAACAAGCAGCTTTGGGAGAAAAGTGTTGAAAAGAGAGTGTTTTCCCAGCCACACATTGCTGCCTTGTC
>VYZR01064790.1:41704-63456 GCA_013400675.1 Oxylabes madagascariensis
GCCACACATTGCTGCCTTGTCTGCCACCACTGGATGCCACCAGCCTTTTAGCACTCTGGGAATGTGCCTTTCCAGAGGCAGGTTATTGAAAATGTGTGGTACCAGTGTAACAAGCCCCAGGGATATCTGTGCAGATCGAACAGCGCTTAGTCAGAAAGAAGACACATTGCGTATTTATGTTCATCTCCCAATTCATGGTTTCTTTGGGGCCACTCCATGGGATTCCTTTACTCAAAACACAGCCCTGACCTCTCCCCATTCAGTCACTGGAAAAAGGTGTTTGACCAGGAGAAGGGTTAAGTTATTCAAGTTAATCCCATCATAGCTGCTGGGAGAACCAGCGGGAAGGTAGCAAGGCCACATGTAAACTAGACAGGATTTTTTTATTGAATCACTAAAACCCAAAATCCTTTCAGAATGCAGGAAGTTTTAAATAGGTTTTTTTATGTTATAAGACTTTCCAGGTAATGTCTGTCCTGTCCTACAGCAGAAGCAGGTCACGGTTTGCATTTACTTGCCTGTGACACCAGGCAAGCCTTGAGAGGTTCTCCAAAAATTGGCCTGCCAAGAACCTGCAGGCATATAACGACTGGCTCCTCAGGTAGAGGAGCCAAATCCAACATGGATAGAGATGATAAGAAGCTATTAAGTCCCACAGAAACATGAACAAAGGCAAAATTAAACATATCACTGAATATGTAGAAAACCATCAGCACAGCATCCTCCTGGTTTTATAAGGTACTGAGAGTAGCTCCCAGGGCAGGAAATTCTAGAGAAAACATGCAATTTGCCAGTTTGCTCTTGTGCTCCCAATCCACTCATTTATAAATCACCCAACAATTCCTCCTGATTTTCTCTAGTTGGTTTTTTACTTGCTAAAGTAAGCTATTGTCTGCCTAAAATGTCCATCCAAATATATCCTTACTCATCTGAAATTGCCAGGGAGGGAAACTAAAACTGCTAAGTTACTTAATCAGATTTACCCAATGCTTTAGGTCAGCCCTTTCCTGCCTTCCCAGCAGTCTCTTGGGACACACAGGTATTGGGATTTTAGGTCTCTGAAAAGTCAAAGAGCTCTCTCCCAAGATCCACGTCCAAAGCAACCCATGAGCCCTTTGCCAGACAGATCAGCCCAATATCTCCTGATGGCTCTGCCCAGGTATATGACTTATTTAGTGCTGGTGTCAGGGAGTTAACTCTAAAAATCACAAATCTGCCCCATTTTCACTTATTAAATGTGAGGAACTCAGTCTCAAACCTTCTCTTCTTTTCAAACAGATTTGGGGAACCTTTGGAGTGTCTTTGCAAACAATGTTTGTCCTTCCTCTAAAGAGGCACAAATGAGCTTCAGCAGTTGGCAAGTGACTGGAAGCCATCCTTTATTGTAGGAAGAGGGACTGTTTTAATGCCCAGAGAATGATGTTTCAGACCTCTAGAGCACCCTTGCCTCAGAAGCCTGGAGTGAGACATATCTGTCATACACAGTAAGCCGAAGTGCGTGGGTAATGCAGAAAGATTCAGAGAAGTATTACTTGCTCCAAACTTGTCCTTTCTGTTTAGAAACCAAAACTAAAGGCTGGTTTTTGCTTTGTGGCTTGGAGTTTAGCACATGTGGATACAGAGAACTTAATAACATTTAGAGACTTTTTTTTTTTAAAGCAGAGTGTGACTCACACACTTTTCCACTCAAATAAATTCAGCTCCAGTGCAAAACCCATTTTTGGAAGCCACATGTTTCCCTGGTTAAATATTGAGCCCATTTTGGCCTCTTCAGAGTAAATCAAAAGCTACTTTTTAATACCCTGAACTTCCCTGTAACCTGAGCTGTTGCAACACATAAAAATTGATCTCACCTGACTTGAACTGAACTTGGATATCCAGTCGACTCATCTCAGTAACCCAGGGCCAAGAAACAAGACTTGGAAACAGCATTTCATCTCTCTTGATTTGAGAGAGAATAGATGTAGAGCTATTTGGATGTGCCTATTTTTTCCAACACATCCTGACTGGAACATGGAGACCTTATATTGGGCATCTGTTTGGAGCTTGACGAGATTCTTCCTGCAGCCTTAGTACGCACCTGTAAGGCAACATGCGAGAGTTACCTCGCTGCAAGTTCACATTGTTATTGCAGCTAACTTCCTTGCATTGACAAATCTTAATATTTAACTCTGAAATCCTGCTAAGGTAAAGTTACACCTGAGATCAGGTGCAGATTTGTATCTCTACTCATGCATCCAGCAGCTCTCATTTCAGATAACACCAAGGTGTTGTATAATTATTGTATGTATTTTTTTCTTTCAGACTGTTTGTCTTACACAGCGCTGGAAGTGTTATCAAAAAGGTGTTATGGGAAACAGAGATGCAAAATCATTGTCACCAGCCGGGATTTTGGAAGTCCATGCCTACCTGGTGTGACAAAATACCTAAATGTCAGCTATGCATGTGGTAAGAGCAAATGCACAATCATTTTCAAGCCCTCATTTCTTCTTGCAAAGACACACACATGTCCACACATGGGCACTGAGCCTTCCTAAATATCCACTTCCCTTTAACACAGAAAGTTTGTGACACAGCCATACAAAATATGTGAACAACTCCCTGGGCACAGCAGCACCTAACAAAGACTCAGCATTAAGGGGGTTTTTGCTATAAAAAATGCAACCGACAATAAAATATCAACTATGTAGTTCAATATTTTTGAGAAATACTATCAAGATAAGAGTTTGTTCCACAGAGTTCACCTGCAACAGAGCTAGGAAAAATAAACTGGCATTGCCTGGCATCAGTGCAGGTAAAACAGTCCAGCATAATTGAAGCACTGTGTACAAGCCCAGTCCTGAAACCTGATTCATGTGCGTACATCTACAGCTTGTCCCTCACAGAGGGGTTTCCTTTCTCATGGAAAGGGAAGTGAAGGTTTATGAAAAGTAAAGGCTTGAAGTTATATATCCCTTGCAAGATTGAGTACTTCAGCTCATTCCTCAGACAAGAGGGAACAGTTTTCCATATTGTTTGCTATAGACTAATATAATTTCGTAAGAGGCGAGCAGAATTCCCTAAAATACTTCAATAGGAGCAGCTCCACAGGTACATACTGCAGAGTCCTTTGGCTGCATCCCTAGTGAGTAGTGGTCAAAGGGCACAGGTTACCTGAGACATGCTTTTAAGAACAGCAGTGTAGGATTGATGGCCAGGTCACCTCAACCTGAAGATCAGAGGAAAATGAGCCCCGAGAGATTTTCAGTCTCCCCAGGAGTCGGTTGTCAGCTGTCAAAGGTGGTGCAGTAATTCAGCTTCTTATTACTGGAGAGATCTGGGAATCTGCCCTTGCACCAATACATTATATTATTGTGCAGCTGCCTTTATAAATGAGTTAATGTAATTCTCTCTAATTAGCATGAGTGTAATTACAAGTTGTTCCTCTCTGCACGTCTGTGTACCAGAAAAGCAGAGTGAATTTGTTTGCACTGGAGTTATACGTTCTGTTGTTTAGGGATGTGGTTTTGCAAAAACACGTGGGTAACAAATAGTGTTCTTTTGTGTTGCTGGCACATTTGGAAGAGTTTTTCTTCTGCCAAATCTTACTGGGCTGTGCAATTTAACATTAGCCAATGATTTGCAGATCTGATTTTACAGATTGTGTAATGAACACGGGAAGAATTTGGCATATTCCAGAATGACATTTTACATTCATTCTCCTCACTAGAGGATGCCTGCTAATCTGATGCTTCCAAGATAATGCAAATAGATCTCCCCCTGTAGTGACAGAAACTCAGCAGAGCACTTTTGTTCTCAGGGCTGTGCCACACTTCAATGTATTTCTGTCATGGTCAGGAATGTGAAAAAGCCCATACTTCCCACCCAGGGGTCAGCAGCTGTTTAGGGGTAGTGAGTCTGGCTGCATTTTTACATTTGCAGTTCATTCCTGACAGTAAAAACATGACAGGGGCTGGGAGGTGCTGGTTTCTTGAAGTCTCAGTGCCTCCAGTGATCTGCTCAGCATCATCTCCTGTCTGCACAAGGTGGGACCTCCTGGCTCTTGCTGAGCCTGCACTTCAGGATCAGTTTCTCCCTCAGGAAACACGGCTCCTGCAGCCCCGTGGTGTATCCACACTCTCTGGATGCTAGAGTCCCGTTGAGGGCTGTCTTTGGCAGCCTGCAGGAGGGGACTGACCCCTACTTGCCAAAGTAGTGCCGGCACAAGTTGTAATACAGATGGGATTACCTTAATAAAATTCCTATGCTGGTACCAGCTGTTCTGTTCAGTGACCTGATGTAGCCTATACCAGTCCTTGCATCTGAAATGCACCGTAATGAAAATAAGCAATGCAAGCAGCCAGGGGCTCTTTCTGTCCATGCCATTTTGAATTAAACATTCCCCTACAATAAATATTTGAATGGCAAAGGGGAAAAGGGCAAGCAAAGCCCTGGGGAGCTGCCCCTGAGAGGGGAGCAGGAGGAACATCAGCACAGGTGAAGGAGTCCCAGGCCATGCAACAGGAGCTTTGGGTCCCACATGGGCGCTGGAGACAGCGCAGCCTCCCAGGATGTTGTTCACAACACAGGCATGTTGTTCAGAACAGCCAGGCCTGCAAATGCAGGCTGCAGGCTGGAAACAATCCTGCTCCTTGTCTGCCCCCCACACCAAGGTAAGTGTTCTGCCACCGGAAAGCAGCTACAAACTACCACGAGGTACAAGACAAAATAGAAATGAGTTTATTTACCAGTGTATCTGTTGACCTTCCACTGCAAACAGGAGCTAAGACTCCCAAAAGGATTCCTTCATCAGGAAAGGAAACAGCTCTGACTTTGAGCCCACACAGAAAGAGAAGTCCTGCTCAGAAAGAAGTGCTATTTTTAGTTGTTTTCCAAACGAAAACTATGCTAAGCTGCAAACCTCAGTCTCCTCTGTTCCATTTAACTATCTCAACACTATTTCTTGGCAAATATTATTATGTGGGATAGAGGTGAGTGTCATAATTGAAATTTCTTCCTCTTTTACCCCCCCATTAGTCTGAGAATCAATCAATCTGCCTTCGCATAGTACAGGAACAGGGGCCAAGATCTGCGTGGCTGAAGGGCCCATTATCCATTATGGAATATGTGAACTCTCAGTGTCTGTACAATGCACCTGCTTGTAGTTCTTTTAATTATATGAAGACTGAACACTTATCAAGGGAATAAATTAATGAAATGAAAAAGATGCAGCTAATTTATTCCCAGCCTCACCAGCTTCCTCAGCAACTGTCCATCTTAGAAGCTTTGCAAATGACACGACACAAGACTTTAACATTAATGTTAGAATTACAGTGAATTATCCTCATCCAAACCCAGTATCCACATGCAACTGAGCAGCTGGGTGTATCCCAGTTTATGCTGAATTTAGAGGCTAATTTTGTCTCCATCCACTGGTTGGGACACCCTTGAGGGGTTGAAAACAAGGGGCAGCTTGCCAGGGCAGGGGCAGGTCGCTGTACACAGATGCACTGATGTTCCTGGAGCAGGCTGGTGTGTGAATCCAGCCACAGGCCCAAAGCTATCCTGACTTTGCAAGAACCACACACTCATTAAGGATGGAAAAGACCTCCAGGATCAAGTCCACCCTTCAATACCACTGTCGGAAACCCAGTTAATAAACCCAGGGTTAGCAGTGGGATTCATAATTAACTGGGGAGAGGGTTCTTAAAACTAACAGAACACAATTTGTCTTTTGTCTGCAGTTCCTAAATTTATCCTCACGGCTGTCAACCCCCTGGTCCCCGATAACAAGTCTTCAGTCAAACAGAATGATGGTATGTACCACCAGACACAGGGTTTGGGATGAAGTAGTGGGAACCCTGCTGAAAGTGCTGCTCTTCCTGTTAGACAGCAGAGGACAGGCTGGGAGTGGGATGAGAGCACAGTCCTGCAGTCACAGCAGCGCTGCAGAAGAGTGACCTGCCCAGCCTACCCAGAGCTAGCACACTGGGAGGAGTAAAAGTGAAATGGTAGTTATTTCAAGGTGAAGAATCTTTTACAAGTTGTGCCAACACCAGCTCTTCTCAAAGGCCACAACATTAAAGATGAGGCTGATGTGTGTCCCCAGTAATAGGAGCACATGGCATGGTTGGGCTGGGAAGGCCATTGGAGAACTGTGAATCTTCATGAAGTAAAGTTACTTCAGAAACCCCAATGGGAATAGGCACAAGGGGTTTCACTTGGCAATAGACTCTTAAATGAATTTATTAGAATTTATTCATTTTATAGATGTTTGGTATTTCCAATAATTTGTTAATTATACTTTATTTGACTTATCAACCATTGTTGGTCTAGTATTCTGCAGCTCCTTCAGCATGGTACTGGCCTGCCTGTGTTTTGGGTGGACTTATTAGCTGGAAAGTTACTGGGTGAATATCAATTTAGTAGCATCATTGAATTTTCTTTACCTCCTCCTGTCACAGGTGTTGACCTTGATCCAAGGGAATCAAGACTTCCAAAGAAAGATGGAACTATTGTTAGCTCTAACTACTTGGCTACATTTGCATACATTAGAGGTAGGAAAATGAGGCTGAGATTGTTGGCTCCCTAGATCGTGGCATTGTGGGAAAAGGGAGGATCAACTCCAAACGTTACAATTAGTAATCCCAGGTTTATGGTAATGATATTAGTACAATATTATCACAACCTTGTGGATGGTACAATCCCAGCATAATTGATATTTAGGGAATATTCCTAGCCTTGAAGGATTCAAACTCTTAGCAACTGCAGTCAAGATACTTTTAAATTTTCGATGGGGACTGTTGGTTGTTCAGTAGTTTTGAAAACCTGGTCCTGACCTAAGAGAGCACTGGAGACATGGATCTTTGGAAATGTTGGGTTGCATACATACACAGATCATCAAGGAGTAATAAAAAAAAAAGCAAAAAGCCATCCCAAACCCAGCCGTCTCTGCTGTGAGACAAAGCAGGTTTTGTGACTTACCAACACTAAGCACGAAGGAAGACAAGTGCTCTGTGCTCAGCCCGGCCTGGAGATGCTGCTGAGGCACTGCAGAGCCAGAGTCGCTCTTCTCATGCCCCCTGTGTGTGAGGGCAAAGCCTGTTTTGGCAGGATGGAAAGACCAAACAAGGTGTGCAAAGTTCTGGCAGCTGGTTGACAACAGCACTGAGCTCCTCATAAAGGGTTGGGGTCACGTTGTTATTTTACAATGTTATAACCAGACTGGATTTTTGCCCAGCAGTTCAGAGAGGCAGAGCTGGCAGGGTTGGGCTGTGAGTGTCTGGAGGTTGGGTGCCCTATGGCTACAGAACACTAAAGGAATGGCAGCTGGGGGTTTGTAACCAGCCTTGGCAGTTTGTAAAGTGATTAAGCCCTGGCTTTCTTGCCTGCAGATCACCCTGAAAGAGCTGCTCTCCTGTTTGTGTCCAGCATTTGTGTGGGATTAGTCCTCACACTGTGTGCCTTGGTGATCTGCGTGTCGTGTCCTAAGGACATCCAGAAACTGCACAGGAAGAGGGATCAGCTGGCGCCAGAGAGTGCCAGAGCCTACGAGAGCAGTGCACAGGAGGAGGAAGAGGAGGGGGAGGATTCCTCCCTTTCACACACCCAGGATGAGACAGACGGACTTTACAGACCTTCTTACTCAGGTTATAGCTCAGCAGAGGCAGCGGAACTGGCTGAAAGGATTGAGCGCAGGGAGCAGATCATACAGGAAATTTGGATGAACAGTGGTCTGGATATGACACCCCCTAGAAATATGAATACATTTTATAATAATGAACAATAAATGGCTTATTTTGGATGACACTCTATCCCTTTAAAAAGAAATGTACCTTCTGTGAAGGAACATTTGTATCAATGACTATAATTATTTGTAAAATAAAAAGAAATATATGCAATAACAAGAGGGTTTCATACCCTTTACTACAAATCCTTCTGTGAAAAACACTCTACAGTTTTAACTCATGGTACAGCTTACTTTTCACTGTAATTTGGGACCAACTGCCAAATGCATGTTCAGGAATATTTAAAAAGGTGGAAAACAGTTAAGTAGATGTATTCAACCATCAGAACAGACCTGCCCAAGATGTGCTCCTGCTGCTACCTGTGCTGGCAAATCTGTGAAAGACAAGCTCCAAAATGGCTGCTGCTTTCAAAAAGACTCTTGACATTGCCACATGCTAAGAATACTTCACTTAAGGGAAACACTGGGTTAATTTTTCTGATCCTAAGGCAGGGTTGGAGCCAGCACTTGAACACAGGTCATATTTTCAGGATTTTTTACCAGTTCGCAATCTTCACTTGAAAATTGTTAGACTAGTCAGATTTGGTTTCAGTTGGAGAGAAAATTAAATCAGTAATGTATCTAAGCTGAAACCACAACAGCCTTCCGGTCTTAAAAATGTCTCCAATATTTTAGCTGCAGCCCATAGGGAATTTACTGAACAAAAGGAGGAAAAATGTCACTTCCTATTGGTAATACTTCATGGGTTCATTGTGCTTCCCCACTCAGATGCTGTGTGTCCAGGTAGAGAGTAGTATGAAACACTTGGAAAGAAAACAGTGATATGACTTGTCATTTCCTACTGATACAAAGTCGAATTAAGCATGGAAAAACTTTAAGGGGAGGAAGGGAGCTTGCTCAGATGACTAAGGCACAATCCTGTGCTCAACTGGAAAAATCTCACCAGCAATTAGCATCCTATCAGCGGAAGGAAGAGAGGCTAAGGAGATGGACAGAAGGCTGAGGTCACCCAGAGCACTGGGAAACTGCAGGAGAGGTCGGGTACAGCCCAAGAGCCTGCCTGCAATCCTGCTGGGCCACTGCTCTCCCCTTTCCAGTAGGAAGGCATCATAGCCTGTGCTATGCATGATATTGATTAATAGGTTTAGGTATGGAGAAGCCCATGTCTTGGTCCTAAGGGTGGAAGAAGGCAAATTTGCCTTTGGGGAGGAGCTCTGGGCCAGAGCTGGCTCCTTCCTCCTGAGTCATGGGGCAGGTGCCACCCATTTCCCGGTCAGATACAAAGGGACTGATCTACATCCCAACAATTCCTCCTGCTGACAGACCATACACTAGTGAAAAAAATCTGATCCTCTTCCTTTTACTGGAATGGGCTGGGCTCTGCCCTGCTGGGCTGAGGGCAGGGGCTCCAGGGGCCCTGGCTCTTGTGGGCTCCCCAAAACTCTGAGTCCTGGTGAAACTCCCCTCTGGAGAGCCTGGGGCCCACAGGTCAGCTGATCTCCAGCTGATCTTTTTTGGAAGTTATCTGTCTGGCAGTTAAGGTTTATAGCCACTAAAATTTGTGTGTTTTCTTCCCTCTTTTTTTACTGGGAAGCCTCAGTAGGGTTTCAGCCCATAAGCTGACATCCTAACGGAAGCTGGGAGTTATCTTTCCTTCAGACTTCACTTTGCTCAAGGCTAGGTAAAGTCAGCATGCCCTAGGGGTATGCTGGAGAACACTTGGTCCAGCCAAACATGGGACTCCACAACCTTGCTGGGCAACCTGTGCCAGTGCTCAGCCACTCCTACAGGGACAAAGTGCTCCCTGATGTTCAGAGGGACCCTCTTGTGTTTCACTTTGTGCCCATTGCCTTTGCTCCTGCCACTGGGCACACAGGTCCTTTCCCCACTTTGTTCACTTCATCCCCACATCCATCCATCTGATACCCCTCACTGGGATTCCCAGTTGAAACCAGGGTCTTCATTCCTGGTGGCAAAACAACTGCAGTGGCAGCAGATCAGCAGAAACCAGCTTGCAGCTTAGAAGTTAGTCCCCTTCTTGGGGCAAAACGTTTCGCTTTTCCCAACTCGCAGTCCTCTCCTTGCTTTTACAACCCTGGAGGAAAAAGATCTTTTGTATTGAAATAGTGATCCAAATAGTGATGACCTGATCCCCTCCGGATTTTCCTCCCTGCCCGCCACACTGGCAGGTGGACAGTAAGAAATTCCTGCAGGTGCCAGAGAAGTGGCTGCTTCCCAGGATGGAGCATTTCACAGCCACTAGGAACATGTTTTGGGGGGGGGNCTGCTTTCAAAAAGACTCTTGACATTGCCACATGCTAAGAATACTTCACTTAAGGGAAACACTGGGTTAATTTTTCTGATCCTAAGGCAGGGTTGGAGCCAGCACTTGAACACAGGTCATATTTTCAGGATTTTTTACCAGTTCGCAATCTTCACTTGAAAATTGTTAGACTAGTCAGATTTGGTTTCAGTTGGAGAGAAAATTAAATCAGTAATGTATCTAAGCTGAAACCACAACAGCCTTCCGGTCTTAAAAATGTCTCCAATATTTTAGCTGCAGCCCATAGGGAATTTACTGAACAAAAGGAGGAAAAATGTCACTTCCTATTGGTAATACTTCATGGGTTCATTGTGCTTCCCCACTCAGATGCTGTGTGTCCAGGTAGAGAGTAGTATGAAACACTTGGAAAGAAAACAGTGATATGACTTGTCATTTCCTACTGATACAAAGTCGAATTAAGCATGGAAAAACTTTAAGGGGAGGAAGGGAGCTTGCTCAGATGACTAAGGCACAATCCTGTGCTCAACTGGAAAAATCTCACCAGCAATTAGCATCCTATCAGCGGAAGGAAGAGAGGCTAAGGAGATGGACAGAAGGCTGAGGTCACCCAGAGCACTGGGAAACTGCAGGAGAGGTCGGGTACAGCCCAAGAGCCTGCCTGCAATCCTGCTGGGCCACTGCTCTCCCCTTTCCAGTAGGAAGGCATCATAGCCTGTGCTATGCATGATATTGATTAATAGGTTTAGGTATGGAGAAGCCCATGTCTTGGTCCTAAGGGTGGAAGAAGGCAAATTTGCCTTTGGGGAGGAGCTCTGGGCCAGAGCTGGCTCCTTCCTCCTGAGTCATGGGGCAGGTGCCACCCATTTCCCGGTCAGATACAAAGGGACTGATCTACATCCCAACAATTCCTCCTGCTGACAGACCATACACTAGTGAAAAAAATCTGATCCTCTTCCTTTTACTGGAATGGGCTGGGCTCTGCCCTGCTGGGCTGAGGGCAGGGGCTCCAGGGGCCCTGGCTCTTGTGGGCTCCCCAAAACTCTGAGTCCTGGTGAAACTCCCCTCTGGAGAGCCTGGGGCCCACAGGTCAGCTGATCTCCAGCTGATCTTTTTTGGAAGTTATCTGTCTGGCAGTTAAGGTTTATAGCCACTAAAATTTGTGTGTTTTCTTCCCTCTTTTTTTACTGGGAAGCCTCAGTAGGGTTTCAGCCCATAAGCTGACATCCTAACGGAAGCTGGGAGTTATCTTTCCTTCAGACTTCACTTTGCTCAAGGCTAGGTAAAGTCAGCATGCCCTAGGGGTATGCTGGAGAACACTTGGTCCAGCCAAACATGGGACTCCACAACCTTGCTGGGCAACATGTGCCAGTGCTCAGCAACTCCTACAGGGACAAAGTGCTACCTGATGTTCAGAGGGACCCTCTTGTGTTTCACTTTGTGCCCATTGCCTTTGCTCCTGCCACTGGGCACACAGGTCCTTTCCCCACTTTGTTCACTTCATCCCCACATCCATCCATCTGATACCCCTCACTGGGATTCCCAGTTGAAACCAGGGTCTTCATTCCTGGTGGCAAAACAACTGCAGTGGCAGCAGATCAGCAGAAACCAGCTTGCAGCTTAGAAGTTAGTCCCCTTCTTGGGGCAAAACGTTTCGCTTTTCCCAACTCGCAGTCCTCTCCTTGCTTTTACAACCCTGGAGGAAAAAGATCTTTTGTATTGAAATAGTGATCCAAATAGTGATGACCTGATCCCCTCCGGATTTTCCTCCCTGCCCGCCACACTGGCAGGTGGACAGTAAGAAATTCCTGCAGGTGCCAGAGAAGTGGCTGCTTCCCAGGATGGAGCATTTCACAGCCACTAGGAACATGTTTTGGGGGGGGGGGAAGGGCAATGCTTAATAATGCATGCCTGTTTAAATGGATCCTCAAACATAGTGACAAACCCTGTCCAAACCTCAGCACCAGGAGCAACTCAGTAGGGCAGGGGAAACAGTATTTGCTCCAGGCTGAGAGGTCAAGCTTCACTCAGGATCTGTTCCTTTGACGAAACTATTTTTAGTCTAAATTTGGGTTGCTATTCTATTCTTTTTGCATAAACTTTCCAAGTCTTAACTGGGGAAAGCTGTCAATTAGTGGTTCACCTCATTTCCAAATGTTCACTGTTCACAGCAGTCTGAGAGTAAGAATGAAGACAAACATGGAAAAACCTGACAAACAGATATGGAATTATTTGGATCTTTCTGAAACAACACCCAAAGTATCCAGTAGGCAAACCAGAAAATTATTGAAAAAAAATTAATGCACTTATCTGTCCCAAGCCCTGAAAAAAACAGCAGCTGAAGTGCCATAGCTGGAATCTCTCCAGGGTGAGGGCTGAGGTATCCACAGGGAGGGTGCCGTGAGGCAGCAGCAGCAATGCTACAGGAAGGACACTCAGGGCTGGCTGCGGGATGGAGTTTCAGCAGTAAAATCCCTGCAATTTCCCAGAAGAGCAGCCTAAGGAGAAAATACTGCAAAGGAGAGCTTGCAAGTTGTTTGGACTATTTGGTTTGTGCCCCACACACGGTTGTGGGCACATGACACATCTGGAAGTTACATGACCCAGAACAACATCTGGACTTGCTGGAAGTCAACATGCAGTGCTGATGTGGCTGTTCGAACTCCCCGCTCCTGTCTTGAAATTAGCCTCAGGTCTGTCGCCAGGAATGCTGGGTGAGGTTGCAGGAAGCAATAAATAAATCCTTCCAAATCCTGAGTCAAGCAGAGAATGGAGCAATGTGGGAAAGCAAAACTGTTAAAAGGAGAAAAGGAATGAAACCAGACGTGGAAACCATTTCCATTCATCAGGATGGTGATACAGCCACAAACCGAAAATTTTAGCAATGTTCTGGTGTGTGTCTCCTTTGAGAGAGAAGGGATTTTCTCCTTGGAAGGGCATGGCTACTCTCAGACTTACAGAAATAAGTGGTTTAATAGAAAGACAAAGTTTTGGCAAAGTTGCAAACAATGTGGTGTTTCTATTTCATTATCTCCTTGGATAGTTAAATACCCATAGGTTTTCCTGGGTTCCAGTACTCTTTTAATCATTTTCCTGAGTTCACTCAATTTCAACCACAATAAAAGAATCCAGCAGATCCACAAACACTGTTGTGAGAACTCCAAAAAGGGTCAATGCTATGGAAAGTCTAAAGAAAAAACCAGCACCAATTACAGCAGAGAACAGCAGTCAAAGGGGTGCAGAATCTGTATTAAGTATTTCCTACGTCTGCTTTTCCCTTGCTTTCAGAGAGGAAATGAGAATATTATAAGCTCCAGGACACTGATTTTCCTCTTAGGAAGTGGTAGAAGAAAGTGTTTTGTTAAAAACCTTTTTGGCCATGTGAAATTATTCTAAATAAATTTTAAATAAAAAATATTTGAGGTTTTTCAACTCAGAAATGATGATTTTTCTCTTTGTAAAAAGTCATGTTACTCTAAAGTTGAGATTCAAGAAAAACTACCAGACACCAAACTTCCCTAAAAGTAAAAAAATCTGTGATTGAAGTAAAACCACCATGAACAGTTCAGTGAATGGCATTAATTATCTTTTCTGCATCCAACTTCAAGCTGCAAGTTCAGCAAACACTTGGCTTTTAACTTGATTGGTGTTTCTTCAACCATACTAATACAGAAAATTATGATTTTTTTACTTCCATCCTAAGAGATCTGGTCCTATTAAACTTGGGTTTCTGCAAGTTTCTGCAAGGTTTCATCAACTGCAAATGATGCTTATTTTTGTATACAAATTACTGTCAACCTCTATATACCAGCAAGAAAATCTAAACCCATAGAATGAAAATGAAGTTACATCCACGAAGACGTAACTATTGTTTATATAAAAACACTTCCTTTAAACAATTATTAAGACGTTCACTCATTTCAAAATGACAGTTTGGAAATAGCTATGTCGAAGCACAAAAAACCCCTTAATTCTCCCTGGCTTAGCTGGGGGAAACTGATTTCCTCTAAAATAAATTATCTTCTCCAGAGCACACCATCTAACAGTAATGCAAGAATGAGAAGAGAGTATAAAGACCACTCTGAACAACACCAAACATTCCAGTGCATATTTACTAGATCTCTTATCTATGAAACAGATTGACATTTCCATATCCAAATTACAAGTTTCTAATAAAATACCAAAGATCAAGAGGATTTGTCCATTTCTTTGCAGAGAAAAGTGCTACTGCAGTCACAGAGAAACATGAACATTTATTGAACATCTAAGGCCACAGAAGTGACAATTTCAGCTGCTGTCAGAAGAATCTAGCACACACAACACAACTCCTTGCTGCAAACAAGAGCATCAACCGAGCAGCTTAAGAAGGGGTTTGCCGAGCTTCATCTTGGGCCCCATTTGATATCTTTTACACCATGAAATTGCCTTTTCAGAGCATGGTTGTCTGCCCACTCAGCATTTAGAAACGAGTCGTCGTCCTCCTGCTCCAGTTTCTGCGGCAGAGAGGGGAAGGAGGCGGTGAGGGACGCAGCCTGAGCTCTGTCGGAGCAGCCCAGCTCCCGGGCACCAAAGGAACACTTACCTTTAGCTCCTCCTGCTTCCTGTAGTAGTACAGCATCATCTCTTTTTGCTCTTCAGGACTGATCACAGGCTCCCGCCCCGGAGCTCCTTGTCCTTTCTGGAAGGGAAATTGTAAATGTTGCTGATGGCATTGCTGATACAAAGGAGAAGCTGCTACACAAAGACATCAAAAACCCTTCTTTAGACAACTGAATTGCTCATATTTAGTAAGGTCCCTCAGGACAGGAAAATAAATGCTGAGAAACTGTGGCTGCATTCATAGAAACAGAGAATGGTTTGGGTTGGAAGGGACCTTGAAGATCATTTAATTCCACCCCCTGCCATGGGCAGGGACACCTTCCACTAGCCCAGGTTGCTTCACACCCTGCTCAGCCTGGCCTTGGACATTTCCAGGGACCCAGGGGCAGCCACGGCTTCTCTGGGCACCCTGTGCCAGGGCCTCCCCACCCTCACAGGGAAGTGAGGGTTATTCTTGCAAGTGAGGTTTATTTTTTCATCTCTGTATCTGAATCACGCTGTCAATTTTGTAGACATCAATGGAAGTTGCAAACAGGATTGAGTCTACTTTACTTAAATTTCCACTCTAAAAGACATAAAAAAATCTGTTTTAATGGTCACTCTAGGTATCTCAGGATGGGCCCACATCTTTAGCTCCCCTACTAATACAGACACAGGATGGCATAGGGTTCAGTACAACAGGAAAGTAAGGGAGTTACAAACCACTACAAATAAAAGCAAATTTCTTATCCAGGCAACCATGCTCCTGGAAGAAATGATGGACAAAGCAGAAAACATCTGCTGTCAGCAACTGCAAACACAGCATCTTGCATGGAGATGGTGGATGCTCTCAAGAACAAACAGGGTCTGAGACGGTTTAGGCAGAGAGAAGCCCCTGTACCGCTCTTGCTTTTTGAGCAAGTCCTTCAACTAATTAAACAGACAACATTCCTGGGAGCCTACACTTCAGCGACTATTGAGATGCCACACCATTTCCTAGTGACCCTGAGAGTAAAGAGAAAGCAAATCTGGTCTTCTAAGTGACAAACACATAAATCACCTGACTTAGCTCTCAGGGATGCACTGCAGAACCCACTGCAGGTGGCAAGATTTGCCATAAAACTTTTCAGTTTGTATTTCATCTATTCTTTAAATACCTCTTTGTTGTACTTCACAAAAACACTACAGAGCAGGAAACAGCAACTACAGTATGTAACTGACAGGCTAAGGAATTGCTAAAGAAAAACTCAGAGTATAATCCATTCAAACCTTAAAATAGGTCTACAGTTTTAAGATGCTCAAGCTGGAACTGATCTAATCCGTTTTACACTCCCATGGACAGTTCTCTTCCAGAGAGAACAGACAACCAAGGGTGAGAAAATTGTAGAGCAATCTCCCAGCAATACTCACTTTCTGGATCTTGACAATGATGGTTGTTTTCTCATTTTTGCCTATGTAGTCAGAGAGCAACTTGGTTTCTTCCAACAGCTTTCCTGCCCACCATAACTGTGCTTCTGATTCTTTTATAACTTCAGTTCCAGCCTGTGACAAAATAAACAAGGTGAAGAGTTGGGAGGTGTTGTTTCTTGCTTTTTTTTTTTCAAAATCAGATTTTTTTTCTGGGGGGAAAGAAAGTCTTTCTGGAATTCCTAACATGAAGTGTAATTTTACACTCTACTTCTACATCTTCCTCCTCATACTCATCTATGGCATTTTTAGTTATATTCCATTCAATCCTAATCTAATATAAACACTTTGGGCAACAAATTCTCCATGTTGGAGGTGAAAACAACCTTCACTGATAAGATGAAGAACAGCACAGCCCGTGTTTAACCCACAACTACGTATAACAGGAATACATTACTGCGTACATGAGTTCCTGACAAGTCTTCTTTATCTTCAAACTCCATCCTAATTGGATCATGTGGAGGCAATCCCATTGGATACACAATCATCACAGCCCCTCGGAGCTGCTCCAATGCATCTTTCACTGTCTCCATATTGACACACACGTTGGCCTGAACTTGTTTCTGAAATACAGACAGGGATCATTGGCAATGCAAGCAAACCTGCAGAAAGACTCTGCTTTGTGGCCACTTCAGAGGTTAAGTGATGGGATATCTGAGCAGAGCTAGCAGGCTGCACAAATATATTACAAGGGCAGATTTCCTCATTGGAATACTGACTTGTAGTCAGTATTTAAGTGTTTGTTAATAAAGCTATCTTTATACCTTTTAAGTTTGAGCCTGCTTTGCTTTCTTCTAATCCTATCTCACAGCAAAAAAAGAGTAAATGGTTCTGGTAGACACTCAAACCACTATACTCATTTTGAAAAACAGGAATTGGCGAATGTGAAACCACTACATGCATACATCTCTCACCTTTGGCCCCTCTGTTTAGCCTGATTACATGGGGTGGGGGAGGAAACAAAAAAAAGGGAGATCTTCACTAAACTGTGCAGGAGACAACTGCCTTCGGAACACAGGACTCAAACCAGGACACACGTGACCACAGATGCCAGACAGGGATGCTTTGGCTCCAAGCACTTGTGATCCATGAAAATGATTTAAGCCAGCAAAATTCAAGTGAGGGATGGAGAAGGGGCTTAAAACTTGAGAAAAAAATAGAGCACATGGCAAGCAGAAGTGTAAAGCTTGGCAAACTGCACAGCTCATGCAGAGATCTCTAAGACCAAGTACTTGAGATCATTCCAAACCCTATTGCAAGGATAAAGGAGAGACATCACACATCTGGAAGAAAACAAATGAAGGTCTTCCCTACAGATTAAACAGCTCTTAAGTACTGAGGTAAGAGAATATTGCCTCCTTGTGGACGTTCTTGATCTGGTTAACTGGCCAGTACAACCTCAAATACACAGGCACATTTCTTTTTTTTTGTCATTATAAAGTGATGAACCAAACAAACCACTTCCCAAACTATCCTTAACTCCATTCATAAATATTACTAAATTTGTGTTTCCAAGTCATACAAAAACTGAAATACAACACAGACCACCTACAGATTTGGCAATGTGAATCTGAATGCCTGAGAGCACCATCCCATCAGGGCAAACTTCGTGCTTGTCTTTAAAAACACACACCCAGCAGGACTAAGCATGAGTCCAAGTGCTTGTCAAACCAAGGCCTAACCCCTGCCCCATCCCTGAAGTGCTCAGGGCCAGGCTGGATTGAGCTCTGAGCAACCCGGTCCAGTGGAAGGTGTCCCTGCCCATGGCAGTGGGGTGGGACTGGACGAGCTTTAAGGTCCCTTCCAAACCAAACCATCTGTGATTCTGTGATAATCCAAGAGATTAGAACACATTTTTCAATTAATTACACATAAAAGTCAAAAGACTTCATTAACTCCAAGAACAGCACAGAATGCAGTTAATTTTTCACCAGAAAGCACGACAAGCATTCACCCAAAGAACACATCAATAGCAAATTGCAATGATAAAACTGACTGTGATTTAATCGTTCCACATGGGCTCGGCTGCCAGCATTCCCTTGGAATTTAGTTGAACTTAACTTGTTGAACCACTTGCCAAAAGCCTTAAAGAAAATCATTAACCAAAATATCAGGTTTTATTAGACTATTTACATCACTTCATGGCATTTCTCAACAACTGTCATCCCTTGCACTGAAAAAAGTCTGATTTTATTTAAGATGCCGAGCTTCAGAGCACTTATTAGGAAAGCTCCACGCACCACTTGAGGAAACTTACCTTAGAGATTAATGCCTTGGCTTCTTCTATTGTCTTCTTTATAACTTGCTGCATTTTTTCATTTGGAGCTAAAAGTAAGAGACATATTTCACAGTCTATGCTTTCTGTAAAGAAACTGAGCACACATCCTGTCCAGACTCCACTGTGAGCAAATAAAACAGTATCAAATCATAAAGCGGGAGAAACACCACTAAGCTGCAGCCTATTTAACAGATAGATGGTTAATTCCTGTATTTCTTACTAACTTAAGAAACAAGCAGTATTTTCCATGGGACAAACAAACTTACTTTTCCCAAAGATATGTGACTGGTATTTGCCCCATCCCTGGAAGTGTTCCAGGTTGGACAGGGCTTGGAGCAATGTGGTCTAGTGGAAGGTGTCCTTGTCCATGGCAGGGGAGTGGAAGTGAATGAGCTTGAAGGGCCTTTCCAACATAAACTACTCTGCAATTCCATGATTCTATGATCTGGAACTTCATTTCGGACAAAGGTCCTCAGTAGAAAGCAACAACCATAATCCCATACCCTCCACAACAAACCAAGGCTCCTCCCCAGCCAAACTATTGTGGGCTGTACTGGCAGATATGCTTTAAAACTGGGCATAACAACTTACAGTTTTCTGACTCTTCTAATTAAAACATCAATCTAACATTGAAAACAGTTTTGCAAATACACTGTACATTTCAAATCACAGTTATTTATTTTAATTGCTATTAAAAGCCTGTCCTCAAAAACAAAAACCTAGCTAAAGCATACTCATTTCTAGTTTATGTCCCACTTGAGTGCACCATTTGATAGCACTTGATTTGGCTTACATATACACACACTGTACAATATTCTAACTTTGTCAATACCACAAGGCTGTCCTACTTACAAACACATGCTCAATGAATCTGAGTCCCAGTCAGTGAGAAAAAAGGAGAAATATTAGAAAAACAACCTGTTAATGTATCTTGGGAGTCCCTGGGGAAAACCAGTTCTCAAGTGTACATTTACAAATGGGGAGAATAAACTAAACTAGAACAATCGAACTTGCTCCTGGTGGTTGTTTATGTGCTGAAGAGAGATACTGCTCTTTAGGCTTGTTAATCAGCATTACCCCAGATTCTAACCCAAGACAGAATTCCTGTGTGTGGAACTTACAGTGTGGCTACTCCATTCCAGAATTAGGGCTTTGTTCTTCCCTGTTACATTATGGATTGTCTGTGTCTGAAGGGAAAGAAACAAGCATTGACATTTGACTTACCAAATCCATTTCTTCGTCCCATTTCATCCTTCCTGAAGACGCTTCCACCACTTGGGACACACTTCTCTGCCCACTCATCCTTTAACTTCAGCTCTTCAATCTGTTCATCTGTCAGTCCTTGCATATTGTAAGGTAAGGAAATACCATGGTCTGCCAGCTCCTCCATCTCTTCAGAGTGTTTAGAGCACAAGATTACAAATCTGTTACAATAGTCCATTTACAAAAGCCTGTCACGTGCTGTACGTGCAGGTAAATCTTGCCCATAGCTTTTCGTTTTTAAACAGGTTAAGCACAGGGAATAAAGGATAAGGGACGTAAACATGCATATAGAGATATGGATGATATAATTAAGTTGAAATTTATACATTCTCTATATCTGTAAATCAACGTAACAAATTACACTTGCACGGACGCAAACCCTCATGGTACTTACTGGTCATAAGCCTTTTCTTTCTGGTATTTCCCCAGTCAGTTTTTTTAAGTTTCAGAGCAGTGTCAGTATGGCCTCAGACACCCCCCAAACACTGTGGCTGTTGCACAGCAGGTGTGGGTGGGCAGCACCCCAACATCAGGCTCACCTGACAGGAATCTCTGCTCTGACAGCCCCATGGTCGGGTGGGAAATGGTTTTTAAAGCTGCCTCAGAAGTGAACTCTGCATTAATTCAGAAACGTCATTGACTCCATTGCATGGCAGCACAGCCTCACACACAGGTTGGGGCGCTGCTGGTCACCAGGGAGCCCTTCACAGCGCTCTGAAGGAGGCCTTTGGACAAGGGCCTAGAGTAACAGGACAAGGGGGAACGTCTTGAAACTGCCAGACGGCAGGGTTAGATGGGATACTGAGGAGAAACGCTTCCCCGTGAGGGTGGTGAGGCCCTGGCACAGCCCGTGGCTGCTCCTGGAAACCTGGAAGTGTCCAAGGCCAAGCTGGACTGGGCTTGGAGCAACCCGGGCTAGGGTAAGGGGTCCCTGCCCACGGCAAGGGGTGGGACTGCGTGAGGTTTAAGGTCCCTCCCAAACCAAACCATTCCGCGATTCCCTTGTTTAAGCAGCCAGCACGGGCACAGGCAGCGGGAGAGTTTTCAGCGCTGTGCAGTGCCCTCACTAGAACCCCAAAGCCCGGAATTCAGACGCGGCTGCGCTGCGCTATCACGGCCCCGTTAAGAGCGGAGGCGGCGTTGCCGCTGCCCGGGCGGTTCCCGGGGGCCCTTCCGGCCCCCCGCGGCCCCAGGCGGTACCTGAGCACAGGCGCTGCACCTTCAGCCGCCCGTT
The DNA here is from genome assembly GCA_013400675.1 of Oxylabes madagascariensis. Lineage (NCBI taxonomy): Eukaryota > Metazoa > Chordata > Aves > Passeriformes > Timaliidae > Oxylabes > Oxylabes madagascariensis. The sequence goes on from VYZR01064790.1 coordinate 62,532, forward strand.
GTGGATGCGGGCGGCCAGCGGCGCCAGCTCGGCCAGGCGGGCGCTGCCCGGCGCCTCCAGCAGAAACTGGCTCTCGCCGCCGTGCTTGACGTGCAGCCGCACCATGGCGGCCCCTCAGCAACGGGGCCGAGTCCCTGGATACCGGAGGCAGGGAGGGAGCGCGGGGACCGCCCGCGCCCGGCGCTTCGGGAGGCCCTGAGAGCGCGGCGGGGCCGCTGCCGCCCCCGCCGGTAGCACCGGGATCCTTCGGGATCCGCCGGCCCCGCCGCCACAGCGCCTCCGCCGGTCCCGCCGCCGCTCCGACTTCCGGCCAGCCCCTGAGGGCACGGGAGCCGCTTAAAGGGCCCGCGCGCCGCGCGCCGTGAGGGCAACGACAGAACGCCCGACTAACGGCAGTTAACGAGTTTGATAAACTCTTAAATGAATTGTTTCAATTAACCATCACCGCTATCTATATAAATTACAAACAGTGGACTATTCTTAAACTACTCGCAGCCAGTATTTAGCAAAGTTGTTATCAGCTACCTTTGTGGAAAAAGCCCTGCAACATTCAGTTTTGATAAACTCCGATAAGTCCAGTGAACAAACCCGGGAGAGAAAGATTCGGTGATGTTGGACAGGTAGAATGCAGAATTTATGGATCACAAGGACACTCTGCAAAAGCTACCAGATAGAAACTCAGTATAGGCACGGGAAATCCCCTATTAAAGGGAAAGAGGTAAAAAGACTAAAAATACAGACTAATTAGCATAAGAAGTGAGAAATCAATAACCAGTAAATGACAAAATACTAATTAAAGACAACGATGTAATTTAGAACCAATGAACGCTGATGTCTTTGTTCACTAAAAATGCATAAATAAGTGAAAAAAGTTCTGTGTGGAGGCTGGAATTCCGTCAGCCACACAGCCCCCCCCCCCCCCCCC
>VYZR01064790.1:63742-97757 GCA_013400675.1 Oxylabes madagascariensis
AAAAATTTTTGTGTGGAGGCTGGGATTCCGCCACCCCCCCAGCCCCCCCCCCCCCCGCCAACAATAAAGTCATGCCTGACTTGCTGACACCAACAAGATGGCTGTAGAGGGTTTTATTTATCCTGATCATTTAGGAGGATTTGGTAACACAGGGGCACAGAGAGAGCGTGACCACCCAGACCATAAGGGTGGGAATATTTCACGCATACCTGGGTGTCCCCGGGGACACAGCCATGGACAGGTGAGTGGGAACACCGGGACAGGGAACACCGAGAGGCCAGGGACACGTGGGGAGTGGGTCTCTCCTCCATCCTCTGCGTTTTCAGAGCATCTACTGCTGTTGCTCATTGCTCCCGTCAACACATAGCAGGGCCTTACTACAGCTCATACATATATACACACACACATATAGACACTGAAATTTCGGAGCATGCCCCGTGATGCCCCACAGTCCGGTGAAGTGCAGAGGTGCCGCACACCAGGTACCGTTCAGACAGATAGTTTTTAATCACTGCAATTAAATATTTGACAACATACTTATCACGTGACTCCCACTAGCAGAAGTTCCCCCCTGAATTTGGTTGGCTAATGTAAGAATATACCAAAACATCAACCACACAGATGTTTGCAGCAACAGCATAAAACAAGGTAACTCACAGACTGAAGCACAAGTAGTACCACTGCTGTTCCAAATGTACAACTTGAATGACCTGAACGGAAAAAAGCGCGATAGAAAACTCACTATCACTCCTCTAGGCGGCTGCAGCTCGTGGCTAACCAGGGGCTGTCCGAAGGAATGGTGGATTACTTCATGGATCATGTGGTGAGTGCATTTGAGGATTTAAAAAGCGTGCTGCCCTGGGATATTTCACTACTCTAAATACAATCCAAGCGTATTGTTTCAGCCCCTGGCTGGCAGACTACACAGTCTGCAACTGGTAAATACTGCTTTGTATCTCAAAGGCCAAGGGGACTTTTCTCCAGAGGTCGAGGAAAAGCTTGCTATATCAGCTGTTCCCAATTTGTGGAAAAAAAAGTAGTTAAAATAGTAATGAATAAATGGATGATATGGAACAATTGTTCTGAATTAGTGCTAGTGAGTGTATGTCACAATAGGATTTAGTAACTGAAATGTACTGACACAGATTAATTGAATATATTAATATGCAACATTTTGTTTCTATTTTGAAAGTTAACTATTTTTGTTGTGCCTCGAATTCAAATATAAGCCTTACAAATATCCATAGCCTCTGTTATAAATTAAACAGCATCTAAACAATACTTGTCAACATTCAAATCTCAATAAACTTTGGCAGCTCTTTGGTAAATACTTATAAATATCAACTACCAAAACAGTCAAAAGGGAGGGGGGAGGCTACCAGCAGGGAGCCTATTCTTGTGAAATTCCATAAAGGAGAACAGAAATTAAAGAGCTCCCTAAGCAAAATCTGCGTCCAGGATTGATAGGTTTTAGTGAGACAGTAGCTCACCCTTCTTCTCTTTTTGTCTATTCAAATACTATTACATCGAGATTTTAATAAACTTCAGACCATTCTTTGTGCTCTACCATATATACACATTCAAAATTTATACACAAGCAGAAGTGGCTGTTTATGAGCAGAGTTACGTTTCAGTGCATTTAAAAATTAATTATTGCACACAGAATAATCTCAAATGCCCAATTATTCTACTGGATAGATGTAGCAACAAATATAACCTTTTGTATCTCTGACCATCTATCTATCTGTAAAATCATGAGTTGGTGACACCTTGGGTGCCAGGGAGGGGAAGGGATCTGCAGGGGACCTGTTGCTGGTTGCTCTGGAGGGCACAGGGGGTGCAGGTGGTTTTCTTGCTGGCATTGTACAGAAGCAATCAGTAGAACTTTTACTCCAGTCACCATCAAAGTTAAAGTCTGAACAAAGGAAAGTCTTTTGTTCAGTTCCCAGCAAACCTGGACATCCAGCTGATTTCCCGGAGCTGAGTCGCTTAAAATCCGGAACGCTCGCAGATGGCTTTAGCTTCGTGTTAAAGTTCTCGTCTTCGTCAAACGTCACCCAGCCTTTGGGCTGCGTGTTTTCTACCTTGAGAGATTTACTTCGCAAGCAAAACGTATTTTCAGCTGCATCCACAGGAAATAGAGGCCTGCCTGTGTTACAGCTGGGGGCGGGCAGAGGAGGCAATGTGTGGGAAGCAGCAGGACCTACCAGTACCTGTGAGGTTATCCCAGACTCCCTCGTTTCCATCCTAAATGGGTTCCCAGCGTTAGGAGTTCTTTCAGTGAATGGATTTGAGCAGTTCAGCCCAGAAATAAATGGATTTGGAGAACTGCGCTGATGTTCCTGTGATGAGTGAAAGGTTGGAAAAGGAGGCATTGCTGGCATGCAATTTACAGTATTCGAATTATCTGCATTTCTTTGCCTTGCTGAAGGAAACTGTAACGACTCCTTTCGGTTTAAGGTTGGAGCAGGTGATCTTCGGACAGACGTCTGCATCTTGGACACGAGCAGCTGAAATGACAGGTCTTCGAAAGGGTCACTGCTGAGCTGGGGTTCAGGGTTAGTGCTGTATGGCCCATTGGGGTTCAGCTGCAAAGGAAACAATGTGCTCAGCGATCATGCAGCTGATTCCAGGTTATTCCTACTGCCCCCCTTCTCACTCCTCAGCTGAAACTTCAACCCAGTTTTGTTCTAGCTAGAATGGAAACTACAGCCTGAACCTCCTGTCTAACAAAAAGCCTGTAAGTTGTTAAACACCACGCCCTCGGTGGTTGATGAAGCTGGAACCTACTTCCTGCAGGTCCCAATCCCAGCAAAAAACATTAAGTGAACTTTGGATAAGAAAATGTTCAGGAAATGTATTCTAAGCAAGTGATAGCCCAGCACAACTATGAAACTAAAAGCTCCAAGTTACATTAGGAGTTCATCATACTGATGTTACAAGCAGCATTAAAGCACTACAATGAAATGAAACATTAGTGTTATTAGTATATGCAGTCAGACATTTCTATGTAGATAGACATCCGTAGGCATCTCCAATACTTCTTGGCATGGAAATGGACAATCACTGGTTTCATAATTAAAATAACAAGTTATCCTTGGAGAAGACAGTTTTCTCCACAGAATTTCTCAGCTTTTCAAACCAAAATATTCCTGCTTTTATACACGGCTTCAAACTACAATGTAACTTTTTTACCTTGCACAAACTGCCCAAAAAGGTGGATTATCTACTTTGTTCAGTATGCACACTGACAGAACAGAGTTTGGAGCTTCTCCTTATCAAATGAATTAAGCTGAAGTTAAAACAGCTTCTAAGTATTCAAATGTCACAAAAAGATTTTATGATTTCAACAGATAAACTTAATATACCCAAACAGTTGAATTGACTGTCTGTAGTGGAAGTTTTTTGCAGAACTGTATTGAAACAAAGGAACTGAGTAACTTAGGGAAAAATGTGAAAAATTGAACTGTAGAAGGAATAGAAAACAAATGCAGCTTGGCACTGGCCGCTTAACTCCTGTGGTCATTTAAAAGAACCAGATTCCAAAGAAACTATGAATCCAAATTGCTCCTTGCAAAGTAAAAATTTGCTTTGAGTAATACTGGAACCAAATGTTTTTAAAACTGCAACAAACAGATTCTTTTACTTTGGGTCACAGTAAGTTCTCTGTTCCTTGAGAAATGTGATATATGGGATTTATTTTGAAAAAAAAATTTGACAGTGCAATAGCATCAGGATTTATTTGCATTCAAGAGAACATTTATTATCAATGCTGATCTTTTTTTCCCCAAAGAGACTGAGATCAGCAGGTTCAGCAGTGACTCAGAAACATCGGTGAGGGTCCAATTGTTTCATAAAGATGATGACACAAAATAGTTGCTCTGGCCCTAATAAATGCAGCCTCATTTTTAAATGCACTATGAAAGGAAAAAGCTAACTATGGTATGACAGTCAACCCATGAATGCAGACAGGTGGTTTTTAACGGGGATGGGACTGCAGATGTATGAAAACAACATTCATACATCTTTTTGCTTGAATAGATGGAGACCACATATAAGATTGGTAAATAGTCAGATACCTGTTACCCTGACGGTTGCTCCTGCTTGTGAAAGAGAAACAGACATCAAAGGAAAGAAAATTAGGAAGAAAATCCAAGTAACAAAGCAACCTCACATTAAAAATACTTTCAGAAGTTTTCACAAAGCCATTTTTTGAGCTATGAATACAAACCACAAGTATTTACTACACACTACATTAAATTTTCAATTTCTCTTGTCTTCTACTGTAAGCTCGACCATTAAGAGTCATAAAAAAACAACTGAAGTCCATTCTAATGATATTTCCATATAGACACTCATTGTGCAGCTGATTGTGCTACTTTTTAGAGATGAGAAGAAAGACTCTTATAAGAATTCTAGTATAAGGAGGTCTAATTCTAGTCATCTATTAACATGAAAAGCCCCATAGCTCTCATTCTGGAAACTGTGTTGGTATTATCTCTCATCTACAGTAATAGTTTTGCAAGCTGAAAAAACCATAATGCCTCTCATTCCGTAGAACTCTAGAATCTCCTTTCTTTACAATAAAAAACATCTATTTACAACTAATTCTCTTTTTCAATGTATGGATTTCAATGTATAGAGTCCTGAATATTCACACTGTACAAGCAATTATTTTTATAAGGAGAGATTTAGTTTCTTCAATGTCACAATCAAGATTTGCTTGGAAGGATGAGCTTCGAATTCACTACCTCTCAAAGGACTTTGTATTTCTTTAAAGACCTTTCCTCAGAAAACAATTTTTTGGTCTAAGATTCCAAAAGGAAAAGCAGTTCACAGGCAAAGAAAGAGGTTCAGGAGAAAGAAAGGAAAAGCATTTAAGGATTTTTTCAACTTGAATTCAAAAATCAGCTCACTGAGGACTGAATTTGGCTGCTTCACTGTGGTACAAAATAGGCATGAACTACTGTAGCAAAAAAGGGCTTCAGATACAGGCATAAGGAAAAACCTGAGCAGCACTGAAAACCTGCCTCTGCATTTTTAAGCAGTAGTAAGAAACTATGGCTTTTCCTAGAAAACGTTGGTGGTTTTTATGGTAACAGTCTAAACAGTCCCAGAGAACAGAATGTTAATGTTACTGTATGAAATTTTCACACTATGTGGATAAGCTTCTGTATTTTCACTGACACAGGGGAATGGGGAGAATTCGATTTCTCTTAAGTATTTATTAATATATTGATTTATTAACTTATTTACCAGTATCATCTCCCTTCAATGAATGATCACCAACAAAGCACCATATCATGCAGTAACTATTTAAAACCTGTGCTAGGTACTTACTATGCAGCTTGTCATGCACATATCATTATAAAATAAAATTTCTTAGATCTTTTTTCCATACAAAGTTGCCAGATGACAACATCATTTTAAAAATGAGCTGTCCATAAGTTGTAAGGCCATCATAAGAAATCCTATATTCAATGTTTAGTATTTAAGATGTTAGTTATTCATGGACAAGTCATATGCAATTATTACTCTCCTAGAGCCCCATGACCACTGAATCCAATCTTCGGGCCCTTATTTTTCTGTGCATGCATTAAGGGCTCCTCACAAGTTTGCAGCACCCAGTACAAGCTGTGTTAATTTACATAGTTAAAGAAGGTATCTACAACAGTGTTTTAAACTTACTTGCTGCTGGGAGGGAGCAGGTTCAGAAGGCAAACTGTGAGACGAGCGGCTACGAGGTGGCGGCTGCGGGGGCTCCAGACTTTGCAGGGCACTTGCCTGAGATGGGTGCGGTGCCACAGGGATCAGGGGCTCCTGCATCCTTAGCACAGGAGTGCTGGGCTGAGCAGCTCCAGCAGCCTGAGGCTTTAGTGGTTCAGGAAGCAACGGTGAGCCTGCAAGTACATTTGCAGTGATTTTCATTGTAAGGAACGGTTAACAAATCTTAAGGATGGCAGGATGGGGAAAGCAGCAGTGAGAACTGCAGAGAAGGGGCTGTAAGAACAGCAGGTGTTCATGGCAATGGGACTGGAAATCAGCAAACCTCCATTAAAAATTGTTACTAAAGTTTAAGCTGACAGAGGGCAGGGTTAGATGGGATACTGGGAAGAAATTCTTTCCTGTGGGGGTGGGGGGCCCTGGCACAGGGTGCCCAGGGAAGTGTGGCTGCCCCTGGATCCCTGGAAGCGTCCAAGGCCGCTTGATTGGGGCTTGGAGCAGCCTGGGATAGTGGAAGGTGTCCCTGCCCATAGCCAGGGGCTTGGAATTAAATGATCTTCAAGGCCCCTTCCAACACAAACCATGCTGTGATTTTACACAAAACACAGAACCAGAAGCCACGTCACTCCAAAATGTTGTTCAGTTGTATTGAAAATTATTTTGGAATTTACTACTATAAAACATACATTTTTATATGTATAAAGAGAAAGGGTTTTTTAAACTATAAGTTTATATAAGTTTAGGAAGTAGCTTTGAGAGTCAGACATAATGCTACTCCAAATCTTATGATTACAGAACTACCAATGCATAGAGTGTCTGGTGATCAATAGGCAGAATGGGACACACCAGCATGCTCAGATCAAACACTGCAATCTTTGCACAGTTTCTCTGATACCACGAAATCTATGGGTCAAGATCTTGCGTGACCTTGAGATTAGCATCCAGAAAGGGTCTGCAATACTTTTGGATGCTTAACACAAACTGCCAAACGCTATTAGATCCAAGAATCCTAATTTCTACTGAACAGTGGAGACATCTATTGAAAATAAAGCATTCAAACCATAGACTGTAGCGCTTGACTGAATAGTGACACTTATTTTTAACTTCTAAAGGAAACTTACCCCTTGGTGGTTCAACTGGTTTGGTCTGAGTTTCAGGGGCTGGTCTTGGCCCTGAGGGACGGACATGGCTTTGTGGGGCACTGATAACTCCAGCTCGAGGAGGAACAGTCTGACAGGAAAGTTGGTAAAAAGAAAGTATTTTAGTTCAACTTTGGATCTGCAGTCATCTATTGCTAAAGGATTCAGGATAATCAGGATTCTGTGAAAAATAATTTCTTTGATAACAGCTGCTGAACTGTTTTTTTATGCACATACAAGAATAAAAAAAATTTTTCAAAACATGATGATGGTTCAATTCAAAGCAAAGGATTTTTACAATGGTTTTCAACTTCATATAAATATTTACCTGTGCAACAATACTAGAAACAGTTACTATTTTGCTAGTATTAATGAGATAATTTACTAAGTCTGTGAATTGTAAGCAACAAGAGCAACTACTTCATTTGGACATCTCCTGTTTCTCAACAAACAGTATTAATGAAACACACATTCTGCCTCATCTGGAGGCTGAAGCCTTCCTGAAGCTGATGGAATACAAGTTAATATGCTGGGAATGTAAATTTAAAAGTCTACATCAGTATTTAAAGAGACATAGGAAGCTATTCCAGATTACAACTGAAGTAGAGGAAATGACAAACACCACCGTGAAAGCTGAATAAAAGGCCCTGGGATAAAAATGCCAAGGGAAGAGACCAAGGGAAAAAGGATTGTGAGACAAGATAGTTTGTAAGATTTGTTTCCTGTAAAATGTGGTGTACCAGTGAACATTCTAGAAACAGTTTTCAGAGCCAACTCTATTGCACAACTGTACCCAAAAATTATTTAGAAACAAGCAAAGAAATTTCACCACTATAAAAAAAAAAGTATCATACTTGACCTTAGTTTTACTAGATATATGTCCCTGACTTTGGCTATTACATGATTCCTTAGGCTTGGCTTAGTCCATTTACCAACTTTCAGCCATCTGACTTCGTAAATTCCTGTCTGATCTGAGATTGCCAAGATGAATTTTGTTATTTCTTTCAGTATTCTGATAGTAGGCAGGAGAATAATTGGATTATACATCAAAATGTATTTTTGAAAACCAAAAATATATTAAAAAGGAACATAAAAGCAAGAGAAAACAAGTGTAAACCAGCCCTCAGGATCCCTCAGTGGGAAGCAGCACCCACTGTAGCTACTGTCCCTGGTCCTGAAAGCCTTGAAATGAAATCCAAAAATCACCTGAGACAAAGGCAAGAAACATTCCTAGAATCACAGAGTGGTTTGAGTTGGGAGGGACCCTAAAACCCATCCAGTTCCAGACATGGGCAGGGACACCTTCCACTACTCCAAGCCCCAATCAGCCTGGCCTCGGACACTTCCAGGGATCCAGGGACACCCTGGAGGCACCCTGTGCCAGAGTCTCCCCACCCTCACAGGAAAGAATTCCTTCCTGGTAACCCATCAAACTGCCCTCTGGCAGTTTGAAGCCATTCCCACTCAGCCTGGCTTTCCAGACCCTTGGAAATAGGCCCTCTTCCTCCATCTTTCTTGTAGATCACCTCAAGTCCTGGAATGTTAGATAGGAAATCCAAACAAGGGTTTGAGCTAAGGCATCTTAGGAGATGTTTTTTCAGGCCTTCTACTATGTTTGGGTTTTTTGGGTTTTGGAGACTTTTTGGTTTGTTTTGCTTTTTTGGTTTTGATAATATGGACAAAAAATGTTGCTCTTATGCCAGGTCCAAGACACTGGTGAAGTCTCTTCTGTACATCAGATTTTCTTCTGATTTAGAAATGGAAAATCCTGTGCTAGTTCCAGATTATGAGGAGAAAAAAAAAAAGGGAAGCACACAGTGAAAAATGAATACATTTTTTCCTATATATACCAGTTTTTCTTTATCCAAATTTTAGAAGAGGACATATTACATTTCCAGGAAAATAAAAGAAAGAGCCAAGATCATGAATTGTTCACTGTGAGAATCAACCTCTTTGAGAAAAATGAATCGATGAAATTTATTTCAGTGGAGACTTTCAACAGCCATTTTTCAGCAGTTCCAATACTGAAATATGCTGCAAAGTCAAAGAATTATCAACAGACAATCTCATTACTCAGTAGTTCTTTAAGAGGACCTGTAGCTATTAAAACACTTTCCTCTTCCCTCATGCAAGGCTCCTACTAGCTACTGTTAAGAAAAATTAGGCAGGTATATTTTACGTCTTGATTTCCTGTGTGGAGTGAAGCATTTGAATGCCCATAAATCCCTTGGTTCCCTTCTTTCAGTTCAGTTCCACAAATAAAGGAATGAAACACAGTACTAATATTTGATGTAACAGTTGAATGTTTCATTTTTACATGAAGGCCTTGATGAAAATTAGTTTTTAAAACAAAGTACAAAACTCCATGCCACATCAAGTAATCACAAGATGTGAATTGTTTATTGTCCTAGGTTACAGTGTAAAATTGTGCCCAAGGTATGTATTCTATCAGCATGAGCCGTTAGAGCCAGGGTGGGGCAGNTGTAATCCATTAAAGGCCTGTAAGCAATTAACTGCCATCATGATTTACATTCCAGTACAGAAGATAATGCAGTAAGGACATATAATACAAAGAGCAACTTTGCAGTTATTTGAAAGGAGATATAAAACGTGTATTTGGGAGCCTATTATGTGATTGCAGAATGCAAAACAATCAAGTCATATCCACTGTGTATATACGTGGTAGTTTCCCCTCCCTCCCCCCCATAGTGTTTTTAGTCAATAGACAAGAAGTGCTGAGATAATTAACTCATAGAAATTGTAAACTGACAAGTCAACTATACAGATGTCTCACAACTGTTATGACTAACAGAAACCTTGATGTAATAAAGAGCAGACACTTAGCAGGAAAATAATCTTAAAAAAATACCTACCGGTCTGGTCGTACCCGCTGAATGTGGAGGCTGATTACGAACTGTAACAGATATTAGAGATTATTGACTTAGCACTTATTTCAAAATCAACTTTTGTCTATATTATAATTAGTAGAAAGCATGTATCTATTACCTAAGTTATCTTTTCTTTGTGTTCCAGGGCTTTTTTGTGCTTTGAAGTGTGGGGAAAAAAATTAGATTATCCGTGTTAGATAAGCCACAAATGGGTTTTAGATGGTGATGTTACATTGCTACTACTGAGAATGGAAGCAAGGAGATACCAGTGATTTTTTCAAAATTTATTACATATCTACCAGCTGTCACTAACACACTGCTATCCCCATGGCACACATGAAGTAATTTGACCCCTTTTATTGAAAATTATTTAAATCACATCCTATTTGTTGCAAGCTGAAGACACGCACTTGTACAGGTACCCTGTGTTTTCAGTCATGTTGGGAGCTGTTTTGTGGTATGCTGATGATGACCTCAGATGCAACATTCAAACTGGATAGTGCAAGAGATGAAAAAATTACCCTTAGCTCGGACAAGTGCACAATTTCTAACAGGCAGGGAGGTTTAGGATTCTGGCTTGAATTTCTGCTGCTTATTTCCCAGGAAGGCAAAGTCACCATGTCAGTGACAGGAAGTGGAAGGAACTCGTGGTGCATCACAGTTCATAAAATCAGCTTCCAGCTAAAAGACTGCCCTGGAATCAGTCGGAATGGGTTTCTGGGTACTGTTCTCAGTGAAGCAGCTCCCATCCTGAGCAACCTGGTGCCAATTTACCCTCCTTGGACCAGGAAGCTGGAGTGGATAACCACCAAAGGTGCCTTCCAACCACAAATATTCTATGCATAGAGTGATTTTGCCTCTTTATAAGAATGAACCAGCAATGCAGCCAAAATTAATGGTAAATACAGGAGGAAACCCTGCCAGTGTCTCTGTTAGGACCTGTATTGCTATTTCCTGCAAAGGACACGTTCCTGAGGGACAAAGAAGAAACCCAAGCCCATGACTCTGCTGGCATGGCTAAAGCAGGATCCATCCAGCAGTAGTCTCATGTACTCCAACCAGAACGGTGCAAGAGAAATGCTCCTCAGAACTGTGTGTGTTACACACAGCTGGCTATCAGAATCAAAATAGCTACATTGTGCTCTTTAGAAAGAGGTAAAATATTAAATTATAGAGCAAATTGTTTAAATGGAAGTTTCTCTCCCCAGAATACATGAATGTACGTAGTTCTTTAGGAAAAGTCAGGCTCCGTAGACTCCTGATTTAGTTACAGGTATAATGGTCACTCGGGATGACCAGTCGGCTACGGCTTCCTCTGAGGGTCAGCCTTCAAAGCATTCTTGATTAGGGCATTCTAAAGTTTTCACTTCACTTTTCATAAATGTCTTCTGCAACAATTCCCACCACCACTGAAAACCAGGAAGCAACCTGGCTGGGTGAAAGCTATGCTAAACAAAAGAAAGATCCTACATGAAAAATACCTTCAGGAAACCACCTTTAGTATCACAAAGGCAATAATATTCCTCAGGTGTTAAATTAAAAATCCATTTCTAGAACACAAAAATTGTTATGTTACCTTCTACTTCTCTCCTAGCTACCCCAGGACTGGGAGGAGCTCCAAGACCTTTTCAGAGAAAGAAGAGAAGCTGTACATTGCATAAGAAAAGCAGAAGATTGAGAAAGAAAAAGCAGAAAGAACACTGCCACAAGATAGCTTTACACAATTTAACTCTGGCCTAGATAGAGTACAGTCACCTGGAGGAAATAACTGTTTGTAGCAGCATGGGGAACCAGACCGGTGTGAATTACAAATCATCAAGTACAATCATGTTTAATAAAATCTATTATTTTAATTTTACATTACAGTTGAAAGAGAATTTCAATGTTTCACAATGTTCACTCCCCACAAACATTTGGCTATCCAGTGTGATCTGACATGCTGGTCTTGAACCTCTCATGAAGCAGAGCGCAGACCTGTACTCAAACACTGGGGAGTATATGAATACAGCACTTACACCCTGCAAAATTAGGCCTGATATCTGTCATTCAAAACACCAAATAGTCTGTTTCTGCTATGGTACATCTGAGTAAGAAATTCGATGAAAGCAATGCTTCCCACTTCCTATAATGTATTGTATCCTGAAGAACTGTATTACTAAGTGGCCTCCACACAGCACGGTGCACTTGGGACAGCTGTAGCAATCGTTTTAACAGCCCAGATTGAGAGAAAGATGATGCTCAATCATGCATAACCATGCTGAATTATTTCATTTCTGCAATGTCATCAAGCATATACTGGCTTCCTAAAACTGTATGGCAAAAACATGGCAGGACAGACATAATGGAAATACTGAAGGCGTCCCTTATCTATGACACAGGCTCCTGTTCTCTCACCATGTGCCCACGTGTGCAATCTGCCCAGGAGCTCTCTGTGATCTGAGTTCTGTCACAGAGTGGGCAGAGTGAGGGCTGCACATGAGGCTGAAATGGGACTGTCTCCAGAGACGTCAGATCTCTGCTTTGGCTGAACATCTGTTTCAAAGATGCTAAATCCTAGCATGTGTTATCTGTTCTGGCTGAGATGCAGGCTCTGCCAATTCCCATCACAAGTCTCTGACTGTGAACGACTCTGAGAGAAGCAGCAGTGAAGCTGCACAGGAATAGGGCACTGCCCGGTAGCATTCCTCTGCTCTTGTTTTACACAGGAGGACAACTAAAGCCAGCTCCTTTCAGCCCAAGGGAGACACAGGCACACGCTGCTACCTCACTGCACCAGACAGAGAGAGCAAGACCTCTGGGCATGAGGATTGGGTAAGTTAAAAAATATTCACTACATGGGAGAGAAACAGCACAGAGGGTAAACACCTGAGATTTCACTTACTCATAATACTACTTTTCAATAGTGAGAAAGCAAAATTATTGTGCTGTGATAATGCTATCACAAAGGGCAGCATAGGAATATTTCAATCTTACGGACAATGAAAACCAGTGATAAAAGCCTTGGCCGCAACTGTCAGGGAAACCCTGACTACTAGTATTAAAAGAAAAAACACCACAAATGTTATTTATTAACTTCAATTGACAATTAGCAGCCTTTATAGTTTTTAATGTTCTCTGAAAATTTAATATGCAATGTACTAAAAAAATATTGGGTAAACAGAGTGCAACATGTTAATTTTTAACTATAAACAACTAGAGCTTATGGAATCCTCAGTCAAAATTTTTGTGTATTAGCATACAAAAAGTCTACACTTTGTAAAGCCCTGCAATGAGTGCAGAGCCTTGTTCACCTGAATTCTGAGTTACTTCTGATATGAAGTATGACCAAACTAAAACACTTAGATGCCCAAATCCTCCTCTCATCTTCAAAGCATACTGAGCCATTAGAAAAAATGCCATGGGCCTTGAACAGACTGAAGGACTTGGGAGAAAAAAAGTCAAAACACATGAGGAAAAAAAAGTGACATTTTAAAGGCACAACATTTTAAAGACATGATCAATGTCCCTTTGCATGTGCTGTGGAAGTCTAAACCTAAAGTCTGATCCACACAGACACTATACAGGGATATTTCCACAGAGCTTTAGGAGCCTTCCTCTTAGGGAAGAGAAACAGCTGCCCTCTCCTCACTAAAGTAACCCCTAAAGACATTTATTTTGGTTACAGCCCTGTGCTAACTTGCTTGGAGCTGAGCTCGGATACCCACGAAAAGCAAAGACTTTATGCTTATACATGTACACCGTGAGTGGAAAATGGAGAGCAGGAAAAAAGTGAAGAGCTTTAGGTTGGAATAATATATGAAAAAATATACTACAGTCCCAAATGATTGCATAAAAAGCAAGTTTTATGCAAGTTACAACTCTGTGGAAAGCTATGTTGGGAAAGAGGACAAAAGAAGACAACTGACTGGTCTTTGCACAATTGAGACCAACTAGGCAAACAGGATTGTGTCAGTGCACAGAAAACTACACAGGACTGAAGAACAATGAATTAAATCTCATCAATGTTGAATGTGGTCTATCAATCGCTTCCTAAAGCTTCTGCATTTTAACTCATTTGAGATATTACACGTTGGGCATAAAAACTCGCTTGTCTCATCAGTATCTAGGAGCCAAGTACATTTTTGCCTGACACCAAAGTTAGCTGATAGTTACAGACTATGTAAAATAGTCTACGTATTTTCTGCGATTACTCAAAACTTTTGAAGCATTTTGTCAAAAACGCCTCTTTCCTACCAACTGAGGGGCAGCGCCTGCAAGTGCCAATAACAATTCTCACCCTCTCTCATGTATTGATGAGCTGATTTAAGTCCAAGCAGGACAGCAAAATGTGTGACAGAGAAGGACAAAGACTACTTTGAAGAAGCACTGCACAGAAAAGTTAGCTGGATGTATTCACCCAGGACAAAGTAATAAAAACCTGGAACGATCTTCATCTCTGACTTTAAAATACCAACTTCTGGAGAAATATTATTTCACTGAAAAGTCCAATGTAGTTCAGAGGGGGAAGAAAGAAATGACTGTGACGTCCATGAATTATCCAACTCTATAACTTTGACAATTGCCCGTTTTTATACCTTTGGCAATCATCATATTAAGTATTGTCACAACAGATCCCCACAGCAGTTTTGCTATACAGTCATATTCAAAAACAATTAAAATCATTACCTCCAAATTCTTTTCTAGCAGGTGCAGGACTCCTACCGCCTGACAGTATTTAAGAAACGAATGCAGCAAAAATGAAAAATATCAGTACAGTAGGAGGGAAGAAAAACAAGGAGAAAGTTAAAAATCGCAAGGATCAGTTTGTTATTAACTGTGGTGCCCAAATGCTTCTGAACATCCAGTTTCTCTTAGTGCTCAATTGTTCACATTGTCAGATGATCCAAATCAAGTCTACATTAAAAACTTGGACATGATAAAATGCATATATACTGATGCCAAAATTAAAAGAAGAGCAATGAATCAATGAATGCACAAGTTTATTTCTATTTTATTTTAAAATAGATGCTATAAAAAATGAAAATGTTGAGTAAACATTGCTGTAAAATTTCACATTTTTAAAACTGTGAAAATAAGTTTTTATAAACTTATTCACTAATAATATTTAAACGGTAAAAATGCTGTCATTGCTTTTAAAGGTACCAATTAAACATTCCAGTTTAATTGTAACATTAAACGTTAACTAAACATTACAGTTCAGGGAGCCCCAAGTGTAACACGCAGTTTGGGTTTGCACTTTCAAGTTCATCTCACAGACTTGGAAACAAATATTCCTGAGCCCCTGAAAAGGTCCCCACATTACCTGAGGGTGGAGGTGGCCGCTGTGGAGGAGCAGGACGTGCAGGAGGAGCAACAGGGCGAGGGGGTGGAGGACGCTTTGGCTCCAGGCTCTGGGGAGGCTCCTTCTGCTGGGCACCAGTCTGGAATTCAGCTGAAGGATATGACAGAAAACAATGTAAAAATTAGTATCTTGGACATTCTAAACCCAGCAAAGCTTTTCTAATAGCAAGTTTCTCACAGAGCAGACAATCAGTCCCCAGCCTTGGAAACAACGATCCAGAAATGTCTGAGAGAGGGAAAACATGAGGAATGAACCAATGACAAAAAGAAGCAGATTTTCTAAACCAAAACTTTTGCCTCATGTGCTTTAACAAATTCATGCTTTCCATGAAATCCTGAACAACCTTACCAATTGCAGCATTCCAAATTTTGATTTTGACCCTCACCTGTGAATTAAGTTCTCTGGAAAAAAGTGCTACGGAGGGAATACTCAAGGCATTTGAGCAGTTCAAATAAACTCAATTAGAGGCCATTCCAAACACCATCACTGTGTCCACACGTTCACTTCACCATTTGAAAAAAGGCTGTGTTTAAACAGAAGTTTTCATATTGTACTCCCAACTTACAAATGTGCTGACTACAATATATATCTTGGAGGTGACAGGAGCAGGGATTGCCAGGGGCTGTACTCCAAGAGTATGACTGGGGTGAACCAGGATTCTACAGACATGCTGTCACAGAACTCGGGTGTGCCAGCTCTCGAGGCAGTGGGACCGTGCAATACACACCATGTGTGGACACAGGCGGTCCAGGAGCTTTTCCTGGGGCTCGGCTGGGTCTCGCTGGGAGCGTGGGTCCATCCGACAGCGTCGGGGACTGGCAGGGGCTGGAACGCGGGGAAGAGCTCGGGGAGGTTCCGAGCCCTGAACTTGACGTCGGCTGTAGGTGCTGAGGAAGGATTTCTTCTACTTCAGCACTGTAGTCATCGATGTCTCCTAGAGAACAAGCCCCAGAGAAGAAAAGCACATAAAAACTGATTCTGGGCATGAGATTTTATGCAAGAAAAGCCCCAAAGTTCCAAGGAATTAGCTCAGTGATCAAAGTATGATTCTTGCATCCTAAAATTACACATGAAGAATACATACATATTCAAACCAGTTGAAAATACTTCAAATGCGTAATGTATATCAGATATTTATTAGAAGTAATTATAACAGTGTTGCAATTGTGAAGTTGATTAATCTAAGAAACAATTAGCTTTACAGGTTATTTCCTAGGTTTGCAATATGGCAAGCTTCACTTGGTCTTCAGAAGGCTGGGCAGGGGATTTCAAGGTAACTTATTTGTAATAACTTCTGCTTGCAAAAGGTAGAACAGTGTTTAAAAGAAACCTGAACATGGATGAGCTTTTGAGAGTAAACTGTCAATTTAGAATATATTTAAATGTAGATGAGAGTGAAGCAAATTGTTGAGATACTGTTGGAAATAATGTGATTTCTAAGCTGTTTTAGATGGGCATAAACTTGTTGCGTATTTGTATGTGCATTGAATTAATCACATTATTTAGGACTGTAAGCATTTCAAAGTGAGGAATGCTTTATCTCAACAAACCTTCCATATCATAGTCTGCAGTAACCTCAGCATCTTCACAAAGCAAGGTGGAGCTTGTTGATGAAGGCAGCCCAATATTAATCTTCTCTAGATTCATTTCATCTTCCAAACTTCTGATCCAATCTGGATTTTTCAGGTTGATGTTTATAATCCTTCCTTGTAGCTGAATTGCCAAAAAAAAGTACGCAAAAAACAGACGTCGTTAAGAGTAGGAATATAAAAGCTCAGCATTTTAGATTTAAAAAGAAAAAAAAAAAACCTGAAAATATCACAAATAAGGTCATCGGAATTGCTGCACCTAAAGAAAAATAATTCTGATTTTCACTTAATTTTGATAAGTAACTAAGTTTATGTAATTTAAACTGTTCACTACAACCATTTAATTTTTTTTTGTAGAAAAGCTAGCAATTCATCTCCTAGGTTCTCCTCTTCAGTTAAGCAGGAGGCTTCTGGTTTCTTGACTCTGACAGAAACACCATTATTTATAAAGAAAAACAGACGTGCTTATAAACGACATGAATAAAGTCATTTTTAGAGGCTGGCACAGAGCCGGCAAGTTTTCATTCTGCAAACTGACATTCTGTCCAGAGCCCCTTTCCTGTCTGAACTGCCAGCGACATCTCAGCAGATCCAAGGATCCACCTGTAAACATCACACATTCTAAGTCTTAACATCCAGAGACTAGTAAAACTTTGAACATCAGAAGCTGCTTTCACAAAGATTAAATACCAACCCCACAGAAGTCAATGCAAGCTGAAATTTGGACATTTTTCAGAGTCAGCAGTACAGAAGTGCTAAATTTCTAATAA
The DNA here is from genome assembly GCA_013400675.1 of Oxylabes madagascariensis. NCBI lineage: Eukaryota > Metazoa > Chordata > Aves > Passeriformes > Timaliidae > Oxylabes > Oxylabes madagascariensis. The sequence continues at coordinate 81,194 of VYZR01064790.1, forward strand.
CTGCAGGCTATAAAGATTTTAAACGAGTTCATTCAAGAAACTAAACTCTGCTTTTTAAATCATAAAACCCTCCCCAAACCCCTCATTTGATGAAGACATCTCTCAGTAGGAGATCTTAATTTCTCTAACAACAGTCCTCTTAAAAATAAATTACGTTTGTTACTTCTTTTATATGGCTTTTGAAACTCAACATACTGGTATGTGGCTATCAAAAGGAAAAAAAAAAGATGCAACCGTCTAGTACAGAACAGAAAAAACTTCTAAGAATCTAAGAAAAACAAAAAATCCAACCCACTCAGGAAGACAAAAAAGCTGGATTTTCTCTTGCTGTATGAAAGTTCCATCATTTTTACATTACCTCAATGCCATTCAAATTCATAACATTCAGAGCAGAGCTTCCTTCCAAAAATGTTACCCACATCTTGTCTTCCACAAACCTGCAAAGTTCATTGGAAACAATAACCAGCAAAATACCACAACACTTAATAGTACAGCTGCCGGCCTAGTTAAAATGCAAATCCTCATTTTCAGTTCATTTAAAACTACTAACTTAATTCTAGACTACAAAATTTGTAGAAAATTCTCAAAAATAAGAGTATCTGGAAAAATCATGCCTGAAAACTGAGACATATACAGGTATGTAAAATGAATTCTAAAGACATTTAAGTCAAAATTCAAGTGTTAAAAATGAAATAGATCATAACTGAAAAGCTAGCTAAGGAAATAACTTTATTCAGGAAATTAGGGGGAACAATGAAGATTAATTCGGGGCTTGCTCCAGCAGGTTCAAGTCCAGATAGGACAAGGAGGGAATGGCTTCCCACTGCCAGAAGCTAAGATGGGATACTGGGGAGAAATTGTTTCCTGTGAGGGTGCTGAGGCCCTGGCATGGAGTGCCCAGAGACGCCCTGGCTGCCCCTAGATCCCTGGCAGTATCCCAGGCCAGGTTGGAGCAACGTGGTCTAGTGGAAGGTGTCCCCAAAGCAGCAAGTGGGACTGGATGATCCCTTTCAACCCAAACAATTCCATGATTCTATAAGCAGAGATTAAAAGTAAGAAGTTTTTTTTTAACCTTATAAGTATAACTTCACCATAGCTTGCAAATTTTTGAAGAAGATCATCAATCAAGTTATCATCAAAATAGTTTTCTTCTGCTGAAGAACTTCTGATGGAGACCATCACAGTACCATCAGGTGGTCCTTGCGTTGCAATCACCTCCTTATAGACTTTCTGTCTCTCTTCTGCTTCAATTTCAAATATGTCAATGTCAATCAGTGCAACCACAGGCCTTGGAAAAACCAGACAAGAAAATCCTGTCAGCAAAGTATCTGAGCAACGAAATACGCAGCATGAGTATTAAATCTTAGGAAGTAATGTATAATATTAAACTAGAACCTATGATCAGATGTTTTCAGCTCTGCTCTCCCATAGTGCAACAAAGTGCCAGGATTCCATGCATAAGGGACATTACTGTCAGTGTGAAAACTTGCATTCAGGAGATCCAGGTCTTCAGCTACAATCAGCAATGAAAACAAAAGAGGAAAAAAACAGTAATTGCAAGGATGTGCTATTTACAAAAAGAAAAAAACATAGAAAGTGAAACCAAATTGAGCATCTTACAGAAATGCCCCCCCTTCAAATTTCCTTTTCCACTCCGCAAATGTCAGTAACTGGGATCTTATTCATGGCCCTCTCTTCAGCCTCACTGTGTTTACTGAAGGTCTGTTACAAGTGTTCTGTCTCCTACCAAGCCAGGAACAGAAGCTCAGCATCACTGGCATTGGGAACATCACTAAATGGATCCTCTAAGCCACTTAAGGAATATTTCAAACAATTGAAGGGAACCCTCATACCTGATCGGTCAAACGGCCATTTTCTTCTCCTCCAAAGGATCCGATCTGTCCATGCCGGTGTGCGACACTTCTCACTGGTGTCATAGTCATCAGAGAACAGATCATATTTGTATGTAGGGGCAAAATTGATTTTCCCTTCCAGAAATCCCCTAAAAATCTGTAAAAACAGAAGACAGAAACAGATGGGAAACAGCATGAAACTAATCAGAATTCTCTATTCTAACACTGACAACCTGTAGAAACATCTCAAAATAAAATAAAAAAAACTGTTATTTGTTAAAATGGATTCCTCGCCACATTTTATCTGCTGAAAACGTTTGACTCTATGACTAAAGAGTGACCCAAACAAACATCAGTGAAAAGAAGTATGCCAGCAGTCATATCTTTAAGCCCAGGCTTACGGACAACCCTACTGTTGCTGCAATGTCATTACCAACTGGAGGTCACCCAGAACACTGACGCTGTACCACAGCATTTCAATCTGGTGCTTAATTGTTCCTGTGTCAGCAAAAGTTGGGAGCTAAGGTTTACATTTCATCTATCAGAACATGCCAAATGTTCTCACCAATTTACAGACTCACAGACTGGTTTGGGTTGGAAGGGACCCTAAAGACCATGCGGTTCCAAACCCTTGCCATGGGCAAGGATGCTGTTCACTAGGCCAGGTTGCTCAGGGTGCCATTCAGCCTGGTCTTGAACACTTCCAGGGAAAGGCTGACACAAGATACCCCTCAAATAAAGGGGATTTCAAAAAAAAAAAAAAAAAAGAGGAAAAAATAGAGTCCTTAATACAGTCAATGTATTCAAAGTGAGCTTCTCACTCATTACGTGTTTAAACTGGACACAAGATAAAACCCTTTAGTCAACTCCGTCACCTTTATTCTTGAGTTTAACCTTCTATGGGCATCTTTCCTTCACTTCAGAGATCTGTAAAATAGAAATCTAACTTGGATCTTACAGTAAAATCTGCATCAAGTGATAGGCTGACCTGCTCTTCCTGTTGGAAACAGAATTTGAAATCCAGTCAATTTAAAAGCCTATCTCAGAAGATCAATGTCAGAATGCTAGAAGTACCACAACTTCTGAGACAATTTGTTTGCCATCAGTAATTATTTTCTAACCTACTTTTATGGAGCAAGTTTTTATGTAAACACCTTTCCTGAGCAGCAGGTACACAAGTGAGCTCCCCCAGGGACACGGCTGGTACCCAGCCAGCAGCATCTGAATCATGGAATATCACCCCAACAGTGCAATGCTACTCCTGCTCCCCAGCCATGAGTCCTCGTATTCTGGCGGTTTCCATAGATTTCTCCAGCTTTACAACTGCTGGAGGTGTCTCCAGAACCTCTACACATCATATTTTGATCCAGTTAAGAGACAATCAATGCTGTCTGCCCATGTGAATGTACAGCTTGCTTTCCCTAGGAAACAGCTGTTAAAAAAAATAAAGGGAGTAAAAATATCTAGTGTTTTGCCTCCTGTTCTGGTGCACAAGATACCAGCACAAATGGAAGGGAACTCTAAATCAGCAAAAGCACTGCTTGTGCTCCAAATGCTGGCAAGCAGACAGAACCAACAATAGAGGATTGTCTCTCTTTTTACCATATCCAGCCTTCCCACGCAGAGCTGCAAAGAGAGAACAAGAAACCCCACAAATCTGAAAAAATGTAGCTTTCTTCAAACGCGGTTACTCTGTGTCTTCTTTGCAAGCAAAAAAGCTACCATCTGGACTACTCCTTTTCCTAACAGCAACAGCATTAGGCCTACTATAATTTAACCGAGGAGTAACATTACCAAACGTGACAAATATTCTTTTTAAATAGTTACATCTGACAAAACCAAAACCATTAAAATTAGAAAACACCATGCTGAGGATATGCATTTACAGGAGCATCACAGAATTCCTAAAGCCAGTAAAAAATATGAAGTACTCTCAAGTATGGTGATGTTTGAACGCACCTGTCCAGAGTTTTTTTGATTAATAAGCTGGTCTCCTGCTATGAGGGGATCCCAGTTCTGTTGTCGTATTAGGTCCTTCACCTCTTCATTGGGCAGATCTATTCGATAATTGAAGTCCCCACACCAAAAAATATAGTCATGGGAAAAGAGCATCCTTCCCTGTAAAACAGCAGCACACACTGGAGTTAGCAACAACTGAGTGCCAAATTTACTATTTCTAGGTTCAGAAATGCAGTTTTTACCTGTGAAATATGTGCAATTTCTGGGTGATGAAGATAAATGAAATACATCCTAAGATTTAGTGTCCTAGTGTTAGTATTCTGTCAATAGTAATATTAATTTCTGTGTGGTTTAGTTTGAGTATAGGTTAAGAATTGCTCAATTAAATTATGTTATTAAAAGTTCTGTTAAGTTTGGGCCCTGTTAAGTTTAGGTTACTTTTAAGTTTTAATAAGTTGAAGTTTTATAAAGTTTAGATGATATTCAGTCTATATCCTATTCATTTAAGATTTTATTACATACATGTTTTATTAAGTTCATACAATTTAAAATTCTTTCCATCAAAATTTATTCACATGATCAAGAGTGTGGTGTTTACATATGGAACACGAGAGAAGAACTTCATTTCCTATAGAGTTTCTATTTCTAACGGAACACAAATCAACCGAATTGGATTCTAAAATTCTTCAACTTCCTACTCCTGTTTTAGAAGTCTGCTCAAAGGCAATGGCTGCTGCCTGTGTCAGAGGAGAACAAAACCCCCTGGCACTTGGTGGCACAGTCTCCTGATAAACTGCAAATCCAGAGTTTTATCATTCTGATTGAATTGAAGACTTCAGTTACATCTGACTGGCATCACTAGAGAGAGACATTATATATTAGTTATAGAGGGCTTTATTAGTTTTAAACAAGGCCCAGGGTTTAGAGTGAGAACTTTTACTTCCCCTTTTGTTTTGGTTTTTCCACTGCCCAGAAGTAAAACCAAGCAGATATACTGGCAGACTGAAATAGCGGCATTTAGGAAACTGCTTGATACAGCACTTGCTAGGAAAATCAAAACAAGACAGTGGGGACAAATTTAGAAAATAAAAGAGCCCTGTAAAATAAGATCTAAGACTCCTACACAGTGCCACAGAAATTAACAAGTTACAGTTTGATGACAAAATTTAAAACAGCTTTAAGTCTCAAGAAAGCATTTTGTTGCACTGACAACATTTTCAACTTGGTGTTTGATAATGAGAATCTGGTGTTCGTTTACGAGAACATGGCATATAATCATTCCTGTGTACTGAGAACAGGGCTGTTTTCCAGTGATTTTTTCTCATAGGTGATTGGTCTCCTGTGCCTACAAAAGTTCGACTGCGTGTCGGGGACCCATAAGGTCTCTTTCCTAAGCTAAGTTCTCGATTCTGAATGCAAGTGAACTCATGTTTCATCATCTCTGTCCTTGCACTGGCAAGGTCTACTCTTTCTGCAGTCTTCTCTTTTAATAAACATTGTGGGAACTCAATTCTCTCTGAGATCTCAAACCCAAGGAAATCTGATTTCCACAGGAAACTGGGGAGGTGGAAAACTGCAAAGGGAGCTTTGGGATGACACTGCTGGAGCTCCAGGGGTTTCCCTTCTCATTTGTTATGGAATTTGAAGACCATGCTTACCATCGGAAAGCCGAGCTTGCGAGATATTTCTACAAAGTCTTCATTTCTCTCCTTGACTTGGGATTGCCCTGCGGCAAAATGACTGCACACAAAGCAAAGGCTGGAGGTGTGGAACAGCATCCGAATGGCCACTGCACCTTTGTTCCCAGTGGCTCCTCCCATGCCAGTCTTGACAGTATCGACAGCAACATCCCTGAAACAGTGAAACAACTATTAAAGCTTCCAGGAACCTGGCATAGATGGCTCTGAGTGTGACACTGGGCTGGGAGGGACACATTGTTCTCCCAGCCACAGGGCTAGTTTTACAAAGTTCCAACAGCCACTGAGCAGTAACAAGATAAAATGTCAGCTTTTCAAGCTCTCTGGGCAACCAACGAAGCATTTAAAAACTAAGATAAAAGATCTTAACTACTTCACCAGAAGGTGGAACAGCTCTTTCAGAGGCCCACACAGCTGAGGATGTTTGGGTATTATCTCCCAACACAAGGCAAGCCAAAGGTGACCCAAGCTGGAGCCAGCTGTACTCACTGACCTGATAAAGGGAGCGTGCTGAGGCCTGATGAACACAAAGAGGCAGACGCCTACCAGCTGCTCTGAAGCCAGCAGCACGTACTTGTAATCTCTGGAGATGGTCTTCTGCAGCTCAGCAGCCCAGAGCTTCTGATTCGTGGTGCTGGCAGTGAGATTAAAAGCACCAGGTTAGAAATAAACCAAACTGAACAGGTTTCTAGCTGGTGATTGAGCTGACTAAGCTACTTCTAAGAACGTCAAGTAAACCTTGAGGCAGTAAACTGAAGTCAGGCTGGGAATGGTGCTCAAATGCCTCCCAGCAGAGAGACAGGCTCTAGACTGTCATGACACCATTGTTTCAAATACAGCCTCTACAAATGCTGCCCCAACTTTTCCCAACGCCACAGACAACTTTAGGAGCCATGGCTATCTTTGCTGCGTGTATGAGCCTAGACTGGAGAAGCAAAACCAAAGAATTGTTTTAGAGAGTTACTTCCTAGCTCAGTCAATATTGGAAAACAAGTGTCCACAGTCTTAGATCGATCTAAGAGGAAACATCCTTAGAGACCTAACAGACTAACTATGGTTTTCAGAGTCAGCACCGGATAGGAATGAAAAATGTCAGGCCTGGAAACGGCATTAATTACACATAGGGTGAAATTCGGGGATGACAAGCTGGCACTTGATAGCCAAAAGACAAATCTGCACAAAGGCTACAGCATTATAGACTTCAGGTGCTCTTCCCAATGAGTTAAACCCTCTCTAACGCCAGGAAACATGTACAGCAGGCAGAGAAAACAATGGACAAAGGGGACATGGTCCTAGGACTACACACATTTATCACTGGTATCACCTGCCACTGGGAAAAATGTATTTCCATAACCCAGTCTGCTAGGAGTGAAAAATCCCAACTCCACAGTAATGTAACGACGCAACGCATGGAACGGCAGGGAAAACTAACAGTAAGGAAGGAAGCCCTCCTTTATACAGATCACAACCTAATACACAATGGCATACCAACAACACTTGCTTTCAGATAGATTTTCACAGGTTTTGCTGTTCCCAACAATACAAGCCACACCACCGAAGAACACTGCAAGTGCTGGAGAAACCAAAATTTTAAATAATGTATGACTTGAAAAAGGCGATTATCAGCCAAACTAGTACTGTGTAGATTGGATCACACACCTGGCGCTCACAATGTTTCCGGCATTTAACTCCACCATTTCTTCAAATCCAATTGCAAATATGTCCACAGGTTTGTTTTTGCGATCTGGAGGCAAATAGAGAAAAAGGTTATTTCTTGTTTCTAACTAACTTAAAAATCAAGACATCATATATACATATTCATTTTAAGAAAAATTCCTTACTTGGAAAGAAAACTCTCTCTGAGAGGGTGGTGAGGGGCCCTGGCACAGGGTGCCCACAGAAGCTGTGGCTGCCCCCGGATCCCTGTCAGTGTCCAAGGCCAGGCTGGACAGGGCTTGGAGCAGCCTGGGATAGTGGAAGGTGCCCCTGCCCATGGCAGGGGGTGGAAACAGATCTTTACAGTCCCTTCCTACACAGTTCTATGCTTCTGTGATACCTGTTTCAATGTTTGTGATCTACTTTGAAAAATCAGAGCTCTCAAGAAAAAGTAATGACAGAACACAAATCCTACCTTGGAATTCATGGATCCCAGCTAACTTTGGTGCATCCAGAAGCCAGTCAGTGAGGGTTTGATTTCTGAAGGCAATACTTCGAAACTGCTTCCCCCCATTGACGTTCCACGTCCCAACGCAGACTCGGATTTTTTTCGGTTTTGCATACTTATAGAAGTTCTCACACATGCTCTTCAGTACTTTTACAGATGCTGCAAAAACATTTGAAAAGACATTACTTTTACAGCGAATGTATCAGAAAACTTGGCAGTGAGATCTTTCCAATGTACGTGCACAAAATTAAACTGTGAAAGCACAAGGAATGCAGCTTTCCCAGGGGAAAGTACCCTCAGAAACACATTACTTGCGTGGTTATGTCACTGACTGAAAAACAGCAGCAATTTGTTCAAAATCATATAGAGAGAAATCATACATGAAGGAAACAATTTCCATGTTTTACAAATATCTGCTGTTCTTTCATCTCGTCCGTGACTCTCTAAGGAAACCATCATTTTTTGTACATATCAAGGATATCTACCTCATTTTCACGGATTAAATTTATGAAATCCAATCTCTGTTACAGAACCAACGTGCGGCTATATTAATTTTTGCAAGTGTAAAAGTTGCTGATAAACTACAAGTACTAAGATAAAGAAGGTACATTATTTCATCGTATCAGAGTACATCTATTTAAGCCACAAGTCTGAATTCTTTTTAGGTCAGTTGAATTCCTAAAGAGCTGCTTTAGTGAGGACAGCAGGCTGGGATTCAAAATAATTAAACTCATTTTTCTGTCCCATCAACCTTTCCCTGTGCCTTGTTTTTATCTGCCAGATGAAGAGAGAGGAATGACCCAAATGTAAAGGACATTGTGAGAAACATAGAAAAAGCTGATTCAATGGTCAGGTACTTTATCTAAGTTATATCCATTTACCTATTTTGAATGTTCTCATGGTTATCAGACTCCAAAAGAACAATACAAACAATATTAGATGGAATTCTTCCCTTCACTTGTTACTAGTGAAAAATAGTCAGTTACTGGGAACAGTACTTTCATTTAAATTCCCCAACTAAGATGATTAGTGAGCTGTTGCTGTCTTTTCAGTTACTCCTTTTGTCATCTTGGCCACCTGGTTAAAACAAAAATAGGTATTCTCTATCCCTATTGGGTTTGAAAAAGACTGGAAGCAAGAGAAGAAAATAATATCGTGTTTGTTGGCTGCGAATGCTTTCNACCGCTGCTCTTAACAGGCAAGTAGAAATTTGGAAATCAGTTCTAAAAAGGGAGTGTTAATTTAAAATTCTTTTTGTGATATTCTGTGCAACTGAATGGAACTGCGGGAACTTGATGGAACTGATACTGCAACATCCAAATTCCTGTAGGAATATTTCAATACATGCAATTCATACCCAGGTGAAACTCTGAAATGCTAAAAAATAGATGATTTATAACTCTTACAAAAATAGGCATTCTAATAAATAATAAAAATTAGACAAACAATAACAACAATAATTTATAAATATATAGAAATTTTTGGCTCTTTTTCCAGAGTTATAAGGTAGAAGGTAATACCATCAGTGAGAGTGTGACTGGTCATTCCAATCAGCACTTGGTTACACTGACAAAATGCCAATGAATCACTGAATTTCAGACATACATTACTTGTGACTCGGATTTCATTCTTTAGATACTCACTAAGAGTCAAGTAGGTAGAGTAAAACANGCCAAACTAGTACTGTGTAGATTGGATCACACACCTGGCGCTCACAATGTTTCCGGCATTTAACTCCACCATTTCTTCAAATCCAATTGCAAATATGTCCACAGGTTTGTTTTTGCGATCTGGAGGCAAATAGAGAAAAAGGTTATTTCTTGTTTCTAACTAACTTAAAAATCAAGACATCATATATACATATTCATTTTAAGAAAAATTCCTTACTTGGAAAGAAAACTCTCTCTGAGAGGGTGGTGAGGGGCCCTGGCACAGGGTGCCCACAGAAGCTGTGGCTGCCCCCGGATCCCTGTCAGTGTCCAAGGCCAGGCTGGACAGGGCTTGGAGCAGCCTGGGATAGTGGAAGGTGCCCCTGCCCATGGCAGGGGGTGGAAACAGATCTTTACAGTCCCTTCCTACACAGTTCTATGCTTCTGTGATACCTGTTTCAATGTTTGTGATCTACTTTGAAAAATCAGAGCTCTCAAGAAAAAGTAATGACAGAACACAAATCCTACCTTGGAATTCATGGATCCCAGCTAACTTTGGTGCATCCAGAAGCCAGTCAGTGAGGGTTTGATTTCTGAAGGCAATACTTCGAAACTGCTTCCCCCCATTGACGTTCCACGTCCCAACGCAGACTCGGATTTTTTTCGGTTTTGCATACTTATAGAAGTTCTCACACATGCTCTTCAGTACTTTTACAGATGCTGCAAAAACATTTGAAAAGACATTACTTTTACAGCGAATGTATCAGAAAACTTGGCAGTGAGATCTTTCCAATGTACGTGCACAAAATTAAACTGTGAAAGCACAAGGAATGCAGCTTTCCCAGGGGAAAGTACCCTCAGAAACACATTACTTGCGTGGTTATGTCACTGACTGAAAAACAGCAGCAATTTGTTCAAAATCATATAGAGAGAAATCATACATGAAGGAAACAATTTCCATGTTTTACAAATATCTGCTGTTCTTTCATCTCGTCCGTGACTCTCTAAGGAAACCATCATTTTTTGTACATATCAAGGATATCTACCTCATTTTCACGGATTAAATTTATGAAATCCAATCTCTGTTACAGAACCAACGTGCGGCTATATTAATTTTTGCAAGTGTAAAAGTTGCTGATAAACTACAAGTACTAAGATAAAGAAGGTACATTATTTCATCGTATCAGAGTACATCTATTTAAGCCACAAGTCTGAATTCTTTTTAGGTCAGTTGAATTCCTAAAGAGCTGCTTTAGTGAGGACAGCAGGCTGGGATTCAAAATAATTAAACTCATTTTTCTGTCCCATCAACCTTTCCCTGTGCCTTGTTTTTATCTGCCAGATGAAGAGAGAGGAATGACCCAAATGTAAAGGACATTGTGAGAAACATAGAAAAAGCTGATTCAATGGTCAGGTACTTTATCTAAGTTATATCCATTTACCTATTTTGAATGTTCTCATGGTTATCAGACTCCAAAAGAACAATACAAACAATATTAGATGGAATTCTTCCCTTCACTTGTTACTAGTGAAAAATAGTCAGTTACTGGGAACAGTACTTTCATTTAAATTCCCCAACTAAGATGATTAGTGAGCTGTTGCTGTCTTTTCAGTTACTCCTTTTGTCATCTTGGCCACCTGGTTAAAACAAAAATAGGTATTCTCTATCCCTATTGGGTTTGAAAAAGACTGGAAGCAAGAGAAGAAAATAATATCGTGTTTGTTGGCTGCGAATGCTTTCCCTGCTGAACAAATCGTACATCCATAAATGGGCCAACCACATAGAAAAGACAATGAATTGGTTGGTGTCTCCTTGGGGTGCTCCAAGCAGATCATGCATGGGATCATGCTTTCCTCATCAAAATCCAGGGAAATGAAGTCTAGAAAACAGGAAGGAGCCAATAGGATACTTGAGCCCTCTAGGTGAGAGCCAAATACCGGGTCTGCTTCTAACCCACACCCCAGGTGATTCCAGCCAGGAAGTCCAACACATGCCCAAAAGGCCACAGAGAGTGGAGGCCAGGAGCTACCTCAGCACCCAGCCACTAAAGGGAAACAATCCCAGGAATGCTGTTGCCACAACACATCCAAAAACCCAAATCATCCAAAGGGCTGTCTGAACCCTAGGTACCCTAACCAGCATTGCAGGCAGCTGTGCAGGCCTGCAGAGACGAGCCTCTGCAGCACTCCGAGCAAGTTCAAGAGCAGAGGTTGGACACTTCTTGTCTCAGGTTCCACCTTTTTCTTTTGAAAATGTACTGGATTTCAGCTTCATTTCAGTTATTCCAAATCATTCCATTGCTACTGAGCAGCTTTTAAGACAAGCTGTAAAATTTCATTATTGCCTATTTAACTCCTGATGCTGTTACAAGACCCCAATGTGAAAAGCCTTACCAGGTTAGACTCCCACTTCAGAAGTGAGCTGACAACAAGCTCATTACAGACAAAAAATTTCCATCTTTAAACTAGCAGTCTTCCTAAATTGCAGAATGACTCTTTTTATAAATTTGAGTAGTTAAAAACAAAAATTTCTACTGCTTTTCAAAACACTGAGTGAACCAAGTGCTTTTCAGAGCTCCTGAGACTGATTTTCCTACATATTTCTAGTTATTTATCTTTTCAGCAAACCTGTGCCTCACTCTACACCATCGTAAACCCAATCAGTTACATTTCCTGTTATTTGCAGCAAAACCCCTTTGACCGCTGCTCTTAACAGGCAAGTAGAAATTTGGAAATCAGTTCTAAAAAGGGAGTGTTAATTTAAAATTCTTTTTGTGATATTCTGTGCAACTGAATGGAACTGCGGGAACTTGATGGAACTGANCAGGAAAAGTAAAACTGTCAAATGTAAAGGCTGTTTGAATTTGCTCAACACACAGTAAAATCTGCATAGAAGAACATTAGGAATATTTTATTTGAAATAATGGTTTCTGGGAACAAGAACATGAAGTGCTGCACAGCTAACAAGCTTCCCGCACGAACACAAGCATGTGGAGCCTTCTAGCAGCAAATAAGATAAAATTACAAATGGTAGTGAAGAATTTCATCTCTTATCCTAAACAAAGCTAAAATACAGAAGCCTCCAAATCAGATAAAAAGGAAAATTCCTTTACAGCTGGAGCATGTGCAAAAACAAACGCCCGCAAATTGGTTACCTCATTTCCTAACTCGCACCAAAGCTCAACTGCAACACTTTTCACCTCTTATGTTCTCACTTTTCTTGGATTAAAGGATGTTAGGGCACAGGAATGCCAGATCCAAACACCACCAAGAAAATGTGAGCCCATAGACAAATATTACACAAGCAGACACAAGAAAAGCCAGAAGACAACAACAGCTGGTCAGGTATTCACAGTTTATTTTGCTGTACTATACTATACCTGATTGTAATGATTGCTCTGAAACTACGGATGCAGTAAGAGGGAAACAAGAAAAGATTAGTCAAATAAGTCATTGCTTTTTAGGATTTTCCAGCAATGTGTGAGGAAACATGCTGTTAATACACAATTTATGACACATAACCATTTGCATCGGTTAAAGCACACGTTTTATGCTGCAAAATCTACCAAGTTTCACAACAGGAACAGCAAATTTTCTTTTCCTCTTTTATTAATAATAGATTCACACATGTTGAAGTACCCCACTGCTTAACTTGCCACCTAGCAGAGAATGCAGAGAGATTGCAGGAAAGAGGGATTAATGCTCTTCAGATGTTAGGAGCCACAAATATGAAAAGCACAGCTTGCATTCCCAGAAAAAGTGGGAAAACAAATTTTAACTAATTTTGAGGTCAGGTCGATTTAGCAGGTCTCAGATGTAAGAAAAATCACAATAACCTGAAACCTTGTTCTAAACAAATGGGAAAAAAACACTCCCTCGGACTCCACATCGGATCAAGATGCGGACCCTCGAGATGAAGACTACAACTGGGCAACAATTTTCTGCTTGAGCCAGACATTTGCACTGAAGCTTTGACATATTTTTCCTCATTCTAGGTTAAGATGTGTCCGGCAGAAAGAAAAAAAAAAATGAAACGGAAAATTTAAGAATGTTATTAATCCCTAAAAAATGCAGTAACCCAGAACATTACCTGGGATCTTGGAAAGAAGACTCAAGTTTAAGTTCCCTCATTGCCCAAATATGAGCTCCCATATTTTTCATGTCCCAAGAGAGGACTGAACGCAGCCCTATGACTGACCAGACCTGCAGAAGATGAGACTGAATGCAGTCCTGGGGACCACAGAGCCTGCACCTCTTTGGGGACGTAGGATGCTGGTTCAGCACCCTGTTCTCATGAGGGGAACCACCTTCCTGATACCAAACCCCCAAGACTCAGTGGCTGCTCTGCACAAGCAGAGTTTCTTATCGAAATCTCTCTGGTTTTGATGTAGAGCTTCACCCACAAATCATAAACAAGTAAAGCAATTTCTGCAGCACATTACTTTGGCGCTATTAGTAAAGCAGAAGTAAGTTCCATTTTTTAATAAGTCCAGAGAACATAAAATAGCATTTATACTTTCCAACAGTGCTTTGAAAACAAACTCTACGCAGCTTTCTTACACCAAATAGTTATCAGAGATTAAAATCCTGAAAGACACATACCGCGTAAACTGCTGGTGGTTAAGAGAGCCCGTGCTTTATCTGCTAAATCACTATTTAGGGTATTTCCCAATAACAAAACATCAATGGCCTCCTGCTTGGAGCTATCAAAAAAGTTATTTTGGATCGTTCTGGTCACAGAACGAGCACCATCCTTCAGCTTTCCAGCCTGTTAGGGAGGAACACGTATAAAATATTTTATGTCGGACACTGCTCACAATACATTGGCAATATTCAGTAGATATACGTAAACTGTGTTAATGATTTTAAGGGCTAAGGCAATTTTCTTCTTTAAGTATTAAATCAAGTTATCTGAGCCTACTGGGCTACATATGCTTTCCCCCCACCCCCAAATGCCAAAAAAACCACAGTAATACCTACAAGGCATATCTAACAAGCAGATATAAATTAAACTAAATAATGTTTAGTTTATATAGTACTAAAGGGAGGGGAATTTTTTTTTCCTAAACCCTAGGACTTTAAAAATTAATTTGATCTAGTGCCATGTTTAGATCATGACAGTGATTTTGGGCTTTTCCCCAAATAGTGAGAGATGAGCAAGCACTCGAGTCCAAATGCCATGACACATGAATGTGTAAGGTTATGCACTTAGACATTAAGAATTCACATTCTGGAATACCCACGTTAAAAACAGAGGGAGCTTCGACTCAAGATCCTGCTTAACTTGTTGAAATAACATGCAAGTCTCATGCAGCATCCCAGAAGGAACACAGACACTAATCCACGGCTGCAGACACACCCAGACACTGCCTGTGCACACTCTGGCCTGACAGAACCGCAGCCCAGAGGAGCAGTGCCCAACCACCTGGGCTGAACAAGAGTCTCCAGAAAAATGGGCCGCTGATGCAGATGTACCCGAGGGTCACACACACCTAAAGGATAATGTAAGTAACACATAATGCAGTCTGGTACTCGATTCCAAACTTGGCAGTGTTGGTTCGGGCACACAATAACACCTTTCTGATTACACGTGTTGCTGCACATGCTTTGCCTGTGAGGTGTCTGTGAACACACACTGCTGCAGGTACGTGAAATACAGACTGATCCCTCAGGGATGCTGCAAGGGATTGTGTTATTATAACAAAGTACTCCCAAGTTTACAGCTTGCGCTGTCCATTAAAGCCTCTTAAATGCATGTGGAAGGAAAGAAGGCAAAAGCTTAACAAAACTACCCTAGGATTTAATTCTATGAATTGTACTGGGCAGTGAGACAGAAGCTACTCTTTTGGCAAGGCTAAGTGACTTTGGCAGACAATGGGGGCGAACCGTAGGGAGCACTCTATTGCAATAGGATGCACTTGCTTCCTGGCAGACAATGTTCAACTGATGATCCAAAAAACCACACTCACCATTCACATATCAGGCAATTAATTGAAAGGAACCCCGAGAAAGCAAAGGAAAGAGCAGGTAAGGAGTTAGATGTAATGAGTATCACAATACTTAAAAAAACTGACTTTCAGTATAGAAAGGTATATTAACACACTTAAGATTAAAATAATTTTCCCCTATGTGAAATTTCTATATTTTTACTTCTAAATATTCTAGGGCTTTGAAAAATCAAACTGACAAGTAGGAAAGGGAACAACTTCAGGCATCAAACTTTTCATTTGAGAAATGAGAAATGCAACTTAAAAACTACATTTTAAAATATATACTGAGAGTACTCAAAAACATGAGCCAGATTTAATTGAAACAAGAGCAAGTATTGTAAGGCTTTGCAAGCATTCAAGATTGTCTTTGAATAGATGGGACTCATGTCAGAGATGTTTGATTTATGAGATGTACTATTTATGAGATAGCACTAACTAGAGTTGTCCCAGGGCAGGGATCCAGAATTATTCCAAAGACAGCAGAGCAAATGTACTGTCATGGTTTAACAAACTGAAACCAGGACAACTACTCTGTGTTTTAAACATTAAAAATGGAAATGTAAATACATAAAATGCATTTTTAAAAGTAAAAAAAAAAAAAATAGCCAAATGAACTAGATGAAATAGATAATTATTAATTTGGGAAAAGGAACAAAGAAGGTTGAATGCGAAAGTCAAGGCAAGGGGAGACACTCCTTAAAATACTTACTGCAGTCTTCCTGGCAGTCTAGGTGACATTTTTGTAAGAAAATAAAACTAAACATCTTGAACCAAATTCCACTCTACAGTAAAACACAAGCAATTCCCAAATGAAGAAGTCTTGTATGCACCCGTCAAGGGGCAGAATAAGCAACAAGTTTATTTGATTATTTTGTTTTTACGTATTTTGCTGTGATACCTCCTCCTCTGTGAGCAGGGAAGAGCCCTGGCACAGTGTGAATGAACAAATGATGAAAATCCAAAACAGTTGGCTATGGGTACATAGGATATAACATGGAATGAGAGGCAGCACATTCTCTAGCAGAAAGAACAGTATGAAAACCATTCTTGAGGGAACTAAGGGCAAAAATTGCTATGGGTCAACATTTGTCTTGACACCTGGCAAGGGACAGGTTCAGGGAAACAAAAAAGCAACATTGTGACAAAAATCCCAAAATACAGCATTTAGAAAATGGGAACAACTCAGGCATCAACCCAGACAAAACAAGTTGAAGAGAAACATGACACTGTCACAGAGCATGGAACTGTTCTC